>CAAKHF010007278.1:3543-15571 GCA_901007745.1 Hippocampus kuda
GCAAAGTACACACCACACACACACACACAAGGAGTGATGCATTGAATTCATTATCACACATTTGCCCGCGTGCCTGTGGTGTGTGCGCGCGCCCAACAAGCTCCCATGCACGTGCGGTCATCTGCAACGGTGATCTCTATTTTGCAAACTTTATCACTTGGTTCATGTGCTTCGCGAAGGAATTGCTACTGCGTTCACAATAAGTAGAAGCAAGGAGAGCTCGAGAGCTCGAGGGTGAGAGAGAGACAGAGACAGAGAGAGAGAGAGAGAGAGAGAAATACTGCAGTGTCTAAAGAGAGATGAGACTGAAGAAGGAAAAAGCTTTTTAAATTTTCACACACCGACAAAATCAAACACTTTGTATGTCTTTTATTTTTTTTACTTTGAGAATGAGAATTTAAAAAAAAAAAAGAACCTTGCTCAAAATGTTTCCATGCAACGATTTTGGTTTCTTTTTTTTTTTCAGATGCTTTTTCCTGGAGACTTTGAAATGCACATCCGTATTAAAAAAAAAAAAAAAATCTCTCCAACTCACCAATCTGCACTGAGCTGGGGAACGCTCCCGTCGACAGCCCCCACCAGACAGAACACAAGCCCAGAAAGTGCCAAGAGAAAATATTAATCCTCATGTTTCTTCACTTGGGTTCCTTCAAAAAGTGTTGCGATACATTGACAGGGAGGAAGGGGAAGGGAAAGACGGCAGAATAAAAAGAGGAAGGTTTTCTCCCTGTACTGTACGTTTTGTCCTGGATAGTATTCCTATTCCATGGTGGGCTTTCAGCGGTTCTTCCCCCCCCCCCCTGCATGCACGGTCCGCTCAGGGGAGAGCCGTGTGTCCGATGCACATGGATAGACAGAGACGGGCAGAAGGAGTGCAGAAAGTCGTTGCAAGATTGGCGAGCTTGGAGAGCAGACTGCATGGAGCAACTGGACATGCGCGCCACCTCCTCCCTCGCGCTCTCTCTCTCCCTCTTCCAGTCTCACTCGCTCTCACGCACTCTTTCGACATGGTAGACTTTCGCCTTCCCAGTGGAACTGCTTGTGATTGGGCGCTCATTTGCGCACTTTCTTACACGCTTATAATCTTTGGCATGAGTCGCGTATCTGATGTTATAAATGTCTCGGTGTGTGTTGTTCTCGTTTGGCGAGTCTGAGGGGAAAAGAAACGTTCGCTTGTTTCCCTTTAGAAGTTGGAATGAAGGATTCCTCCTGCGTCAAACGCAATCCATCCTGACGCATTGGTCCAAAGTCGCCTCGCGTGTCTGTCCTAGGTTTAGTTCAGCCTGCACGAAAAAAAAAAAAAAACCCAGAGGGGAAAAAAAACGACGAGAGCAAACATATGGCCACAGAAAAAGGAATTTGAATAAAATGCAACAACAAGAGATTATGTGATAAACATTGGCCTGTGAGCAGTGCTTGCTTGTGCGGTTGCTTCCGTGATTGAAATGACTAAGGCATATGTATCAAAGGCAAGGCCCGGGGGCCAGATCCGGCCCGCCACATCATTTCATGTGGCCCGCGAAAGCAAATCATCTGTGTCAACTTCCATGATCCTTGCTTAAATCTATTCCGAACGCTCACATTGTCATATACAGTATAAGAACTAACAGTGACATTTTGCAATAATTCTCTTACCCGGTTTACACTCACTTCAGCAATAATTGAACAAATACTTGACTGACTTCAAAACTAGTGAGTTTTTTTTGTGTGTACAAGTAATAATGCGATGTGATGGTTAAACATTATTTCGGTTTCACTGTCTTAACGGCCCTCCGAGGGAAGACTCCACTCCAAAGTCGACAAAAATGAGTTTGACACCCCTGGACTAAGGTAAGCATCAGTACAAGTACAATTCATGGGAATTAAGGAGTCTGTGAGCAGGGGGTGGGCGAAATATTAAAAAATTTAAAATACTTTCATAAGAGCCCCTGTCAGTCACTGTTCCGAAGAAACACCTTACAACAGTGCCAATGTTCGAATTAATAAAGTCCCATAGACGTGCCTCAAACACGTAGTCCAGTATTATTATATCCATTATTTTCCAACTAAAGACCTTAGTGCGCGTGCGCACGTTTTGTTTTGGAAAGAGTAATAACTTGCAGCGATGCCGCATACTTTTAACATCCACATGAACTGTCCATGGTGCTGAAACCCAACTGTGCATCAGGCTGACATAGAGAAGGACATCGAGAAGTAGTTTCTCACAGCTCAAGGAGTCCAGATGTATTATACTAAACACTTCCAAATCAATCAATGAATCAATTAAGCAGTGAATGTTTGCACTGCACGTTGGGTACGTTGCATTCGCAAAGGTGCTGAGGACTACTTAAACAGCATTCCAAATCCTTTTGCAGTCGCAATGAAGTTTGGGGGCAACAACCACTTCTGAATTTTTCATAGCTTTTCAAATGCTGCAAATCAATCGGAATCCCAGGACGCATTAGTAATGCATGTCATTTTGAAATGTTTTGGTGAAAATAGTTTTACTTAAGCTAGCAGGCATCTAAACAGAGCAAGTGTTGTTCTTTTCATTTGGGGAACACTTCAAAGCAACACAACTGCTAAAAGTAGTGACACTTATAAAATACAAACTATTTGCGATCGCTGTACAAAAACACCATAATGAGGACATGATTTCACAGTACACATTCATTTTACTGCGAATCATTAGGATAGAAATTTACAATATGTGTTTGTGTTTGATGGACATGCTGTATATTTATTGTACTGTATGTCCAAGCTGTTTAAATGCAATCCAAGCGTATTGCCTGCCAGGAATTCGTTCTCTCTGCCTAGCAAATTGACCCAAGTCGATTATGTGGTTCACAGTCAATATAGCACCTTGGTAATAAAGACCCATCAGCACAGTCTTACAGCCTGTGATAATTGACACACTGTTGTTTGCTTTGTGTTGAAGCTCAAACCATATTGAGTGTAAATCAACAATGCGGTAGAGGAGTCAAGAGTATTACCTTTCATTTGGATATTGCTTGGTGGAGCTTTTTGCTCATTGTGCACCTAACAGCTCGGCTGGACCACGAACGCCATCTTATTTGCTAGCGAATTTACTTGTTTGACACAAGTAATTGTCATGTTTTGCGTGGTGGTAGAGGAGTTTGAGGACCCCAAAAAGCAGGAGGAGCAGGGTGGGCTGAACAAAATGTATTAACAAAAATCACTTGCAGGGTACACTGGAGAATGTAACTCAAAGTCCTGAAAGTAACAAACAAACAAAAAAAAAAAAAGGACAAAAACAAAACATGACACAGGCACACACAAAGTCAGAATGACCCAACAAAGACTGACAGAACCCAGGCAACTAAATACAAGCTAAGTGACGAGACAACGAGAAACACCTGGACAAGACACAAAGGGTTGAGGGAGCTGATTGGTTCAACCCAACGGACGAGACGACAAAAACAGGTGGAGACAAAAAAGGCACATGAGGGAACAAAACCAAATGTGACCTAAAAAAAAAAAAACTTAACAGTAATAAAGTAAAACTGTGGTGTTTGTTTACCACCCACTTGTTGCAAATAACACCTATACTTCTATTCCCCATCTAATTCTAGCTCTCCACAAAAGGCAATGTTTGAAATGAATATTGAAAGGGTACATTAAAAGCATTAAAATCACAGCAGCAAGTCATTGATCGACTCGTGAGTGTTTCACTTGTCAGAGAGCATTGCTTCACTTCCAATTCAGTATTGCTGTGAATGTAAGTGGTCTCTGATTGACTGCCCCCCCCCCCCCAGTTCAGACTGTAGAGTGGAGGAACTTTTTCCCAAAGTCAGCAGCCCCCTGTCACCCTGAACAAGATAAGCAGTATAGAAAATGGATAGATGGATCACAGAACCATTTCTGTTGTTGCTTATCTGTGCTTATTTCCAAGCCTTGGTATTAGCCTTGTTAGAAATTCTAGTCTGAAACCTAGGGCTCTCTCCTTTGTGAGAATGTGTTTTGTTTATTTTGACACATGTTGACTGGATGCTTCAGGGGTATTGGAATGTCGAGTGTGATTGAAAACGGGTTTACATACAGCACACAACAAATTGATGGACATCTGATTTTGTAATCAGAAGTCAAGAATAATGACTTGTTTAAACAATGTTTACGTTTATGTAAAAAGGGGTCTGGAAACGAGAATATACTTGCAATACCTCCACGTTATTATGGATTACATATGACAATTTGAAATTTTGGTTCAGACTTTAGCAAGCATCATGGAAGTTGACATGCTTGATTTGCTTTCGCGGGCCACATAAAATGATGTGGTGGGCCAGAGCTGGCCCCCGGGCCTTGAGTTTGACACCATGCTTTAGAGAAATAACAGATTTCACTCTTCATCCAAGAACTTCTTCCAAGTCTTTATGGGCTTTTCCTTTGTGCATTGGAACACAGTCACGCTGTAAAAACATTGATATTCAGATCCCCAAATCTCTTGGTGAGATGACAAATTTAGCTATTTTGTGCTCTGCTTAATTAGTTAATGGATTTAGAGGTTTGTATCAGTGTTTTTTTTGCCTCCACCTATAATTTATTTTCACAGCATCAAGCTGGCGTGGCGGCAGGCGTCTCTGATTGAGCCTCTTTGTTCCATTCTTGCATAAAGACAATAGCGGTGCCGTGAATGTGCAGAATCCGTTCTACTATCTTCTTCTCCCTTTGTCTGTCATCTCTCTATCTATGCCTCTTGCTCATCGCTTTTGCTCTCCATTTGTATACAAAGTCAAAAAAAAATCGCTCATAGATAAGCTAGGTTCTTACGTTCCCCTCCATGAGTCATCACCTTATCGTGGCGGAGGGGTTTGAGTGTCCCACTGATCCAAGGAGAAACGTTTTCTAGGGCTTTATGCCCCTGGCAAGGTCACCCATGGCAAACAGGTCCTATGTGAGGGACAAGACCAAGGACAACTTAGAGACCCCTTGTGAAGTGTTCCCTTGCCCAGAGGCGGGTTACTGGGCCTCCCTCTGGAGTCATGCCTGTAGGTGTGACTCAAAGGCGATCATCTGGTGGCCGGGCCTGCACCCATCAGGCCAGGTTGGGCTAAGCTCGAAATGACAACATGGATCCTCCTTCCCATGGGCTCATCGCCTGTGGGAGGGGCCAACAGGTTCGGTTGCGTAGTGAGCTGGGCCACGGCCAAAGTTACGGACCTTGGCAGTCTGATCCACGGGTGCAGAATTTGGCTCTAGAGACGTGCAATATCAGCTCTCTGGCAGGGAAGAAAGCCCGAGCTGGTATGCGAGGTAACGAAGTTCCGATTTGATTTCGCCAGACTTGCCTCCACACATGGCTTGGGCTCTGGTACCTGTCCTGCTTGAAAATAACACTCTGGCCCACCACTCTCAAATGGAGGTTCTCATCTATCTTTACACTACTGCTTCTTTTTCCCGCCTGTGTGATGACTCATCAATCTGAATGTCCTTCCCATTCCCACCCGTCTCCATATCACTACTGCCTTATCATCCATTTGAGCCGTCTCCCCTATAACTTGTCCAATTAAATGTATTTCCATCCCTCCCCATACTGTAGTTTTTTCTGCATCGCCTACAATCCATCACTGAAGTAATAGTAGTGTACCCAGTGATCCTCTCTTTTTCCTGTCATCACCATTATCTCTGCCCCCCCCCCCCCATCTACTAAGCCTATGCCTTGAAAGACCACATCAAGTAAAATTCCATCTTTTCTCTTTTTCCTGCTACAAAAAATCTATTTTACTCCTTTTGGCACCCTTTCTTTCTTTTTTTTTTTGCTAATGTCTGTCTTATTTGTCTTTAGTTCACTTCTATGCCTCCTTACAATTACAGAGGCTTTTAGGTATCTCAGAGAGAAGAAAAAGAACATTAGCAGATACAAATCAATTGATGGTGTAAAGGTGTGATGTTGCAGCTGGGGACTCACCGCATTACTCTCAGTAAGGTAAGAATCATTGAGAGTCAATAACAGCTGGTGAAAAGTGCATTCATAACACACGCCAGCAGTTCGACAGCGCTTATGATTTTGAGCTGATTTTTTTGATTGGATGGCTGGATTGCGTTGTGTGTTTTTCTCATGGTGTAAACTGAGGGCGAAATCATTCCTACCAGACCAAATTTGAGTTAATTGCGAAAATGAAAATTACTTTATGGCTAAAAGGAGTAACACACAAAAATGTCAAAAGACTGTTGGATAAAAATGCCAATCATTTTAATGTTGGGTTCAAGTCCATGACCTGGAGGTTAAAGTTGTGAGAAAACCATTAGAATGTGCCATTCGAAAAGATTCTTGGTAATTTCGAGTGATTTAAATTTTTTGCTCTGTACTCATGTACGCATGTACAATGACAACATTATTCATTATGAGTGGGTAGAAGGATACTGATGGGTTTTTCTTTTGTTGTTGTTTTTTTAAGTGCTGACCAAACACGAAGGAGAATACATTACAATAGACAGATACAGATGTTTTTTTTTTTGCCCTCCATGAAACCTTTCCATAAGAAAGCAAAAATGGGTGTTGTAGTAGGGAGACTTTCTAATCCTCACGATATTAAAGTGATGTGACGCCGACAGAAAGATGGATCCCGGCAGACGTTTTCAACTGCTGCATTAGCCTCTGTGCTTGTTTCCCTCCAGCACCATTAGCGTATTTCATTACCAAACATCTGAACTCACAGATGTTGAACTCTCCGCCCGGCAGGCTTGCTGAGAAGCTGACACAGAAACGGAGCAGAGAGTTTGTTCAGGCAATCCCTGATATCAACCCTTTTGATCCATCGCCAAGGTCAGTCAGCTGATGAACCAGTTGGTCCCCTCCGTAAATCGAATAGTATCATGATGTGTACCTTTTTAGATATTTTAATTGTCATATATCTTTCAGGGTGCCTGCGTCCATCGCCCATGGTGTACAAGCTCACCTGTAACCCGAATGACAATGAACACTAGAGAAAATGGGTGGATGAGATCATCTGTCTACCACCTGCACCCTATGACGCTGGCGGATATTAGAAAAGCACACTTGCACTTGTACCGGGAGCTCATGTGTATGGCCGTGCGTGCATGAGCCTAACGTGATCGAGGCTGTGGACGGGCATCTGTATGCCTGCGGAGAAGCTGCTGTTTACAATTTGTGAGATATTATCTGAACTAAGTGTGCATTGCTGGAACCTTGGCTGAGGATTTAGCCAAGGTGGAAGTGTTGTATCGCAGCGTAATCACCATCCAACAGGGAACCAGTGTGGCATTGAATCATTTTGGCAAGCAGCCCGATTCAGTCATTCAGCAGGGTCAATACATTCTCTACATGGAGTCACTTCAAAAAAGTTTGTCAATGGCAACTAGAAAGACATGTAGATTTGAATGACATTTGATGTTTTTTTTTTAAAAAAAATATGTATTTTGTATAGTTAAACATTCCATCATATTCTCCATTGTGTTTGTCAAGCTGGATTTGACTTCATCTAAAAGCTTTGTCTACATATATTGCAACCCCCCCGACCCCGCTGCTTTTTCCCCATTTGTTGCAAACAATTTGTATCTTGTACAGTTTCACGTCATTTGTTTATTCATTGTCAAGCCAAGTTGCTGATATGGCATTTAATTGAAATGTATTCAATTTAGTCAAGTATTCTTTGATTTTTGTGAAGTTTCTGGAGAAGCTTCAACTGTTAAAGTGTACATTTGGGTTGCAAGACTCGGAATTAGAAATGCTGTGATTATTTTTGTAAAAAAATGATTGTCTCTCCTCTGTCACGTGCAGCTTTATATATATATATATATATATATATATATATATATATATATATATAATATATATATATTTTTTCCTCATTAAGATAGAAGTGCAACCATATCCAACTGTGCTTAATTAGAGCCAGCAGGGAGTTAAATGCCAACCATCAGTCAGTGGTCCCCATCCTCTATTTTTACATGCTGCTGTCTCCATTCTCTTCTCATCATTTATTCCAGCATTTTTCTTTCCTAAATCCTTATGATTTTACTTTACGTTTCACTTTTCCAGAATTTCACATTTTGATGCAGCATCACTCCCCATCCATTTTCCCATCCAGCTTCATTGCCGTTGTCTGCTGCTCAGTCAGTGTTGCCTGTGAGCTGTGGAAGACGCCACTAATCTTTCCTGACCTTTGTTAGCAGAACTGTGTGTGTGTGTGGGCATATGAATGAGTAACACAACTATTTATCCTCATAAATAATTTACACAAAGAGGAAATGGCCCACGCCATTTTTAGATGAGTTTAAAGGTGAGTCCTTCACTGAAGTTCATTATATCATGTTAAAAGGAATTAGGCAAAAACGTCGAACTTTTTTTATATTATCTACAAATTATGCATGCTGTACACACTACTGAATCGGATGGTATAGATGTTCACCTCCCTGACTCCTGTGCAGGCAGCATGGGTTAGTTCCAACTCACTGGAATACCAGTGTGAATAGTCATCTGTCTCTACAATTTAAACTGTTTCCATACCCATGTTCAAATTCTAGCTGAGGCAGCATCCAACTCTCCATGGCCCTGAACAGGATAACCATTGTACAGAATAAAATGAGGAATATTTTTTTTTATTTTTGAATCATTACTGTATTTATTCTATTCAACGGTGTTCCACTAAAATGTACTTTTCCTTCATTTCATTTCATTCAAGTGACTCAAATAGAAATGTGGTGTCCATTGGGAAGTCCAAATGGCTTTATAGAGTCCCATGCCCGGAAAAGGATAAACAAACTCACGTAGAAAACAACATGTAGCATTTTTTCTTTTGTCTTCACTGGTGAAGCCCACCTGATCAATCGAAACATACACGGAATCATATCCGTAGTCCATCAATACAAAAAAAACCCCAATATCGACACTGTCACATACAGTGTATGAAAAGGTGTACGCCACGCACACACACGGCGTGAATAGTACATGTTGAGAGCAGAGCTGAAAGAGGGCCTTTGAAATGCTAAATATTGTTGAGTGCACTTGAGTTCCTCACTCTCTCTCTCTCCAGATTCAGGCCGACGGTGGTTCCGCCCTGGTAGATCAGTTTATTGATCCTGCTGGCACTGATGTGGCTCCTCCAGCACATCACAGCTGGGTCTGTCACGAGACAAATGCCTTGCTGTTTAATCCCTGGCATCGCGAGAACAGGGTGGTAGAGGCTCCATTTGCATCGCGGCTGAGGACTCAGACTTCCTCTGAAGTTTGCCTCTGAATTAATGGGACAATCCATCTTGGTCCCTTTGGCCCTGCCACATCTGATCTCTCCCCTGTTGGCCAGCATCAGCAAGGAGCAGTTGGTGAGGGGCAACCGTGTGACAAGAGTGGCTGCTGTGTTGATGCTTTTGCCCTGGCACAATTTCCAGACGTAGCTCTGGGGAGCATTTTCTGAAAAGACAAATTGGCCACATGTGTTGCTGAAAGATGACATTTTTAATACAGGCGCTGAATGAATGGGTTTGATGAAATGGGATTGTCACTAATCACTCCAATGTGTGCATTGTAAGAAGCTTGTATTCTCTACTTGAGTATTTGATTAGCAACAAAGTTGATGGAACAATCATCGGGAATAAATCTAAAGACATACTGTAGGCCCACTGTAGGAAAGCCAGTCGAGCTCCAAGCAGTCGCCGATGTCAACAACAAAATATTTGCTTTGGGATATATTTCCTGCAGTCTGGGGAGCAAACGTTTATACATAAAAACAACATTGTATAGGGCATCTCTTGTTTTATTTACCGGCGCTTCCTTGTTTGTCAATCAGAGCTTCTTTGATTCAACTGAAAATAGGTTGGTGAGAATTACTTGGCAAAGTTTTTGTCTTTTTCTGCATTGGATTAGTGGGCTAGGTTGTGACTTATTATGGGGTGATTTTATGTAACATCCTAAATCGCTGGTCCGAGCGCTCGCTAACCCCCTCCAGAGCAGTCCGCACCATCCAGGATCCTGCCATTGATCGTGTTCCTCAACTTTCAGCCAAGGACAAGCTTGACAAACCCCCGACCCTCGAGGAGACAACCAAAGCCAAGTCAAGAGTCATAAAGCAGCAGAAGTTGAGGGCACCTACCAAAAATCTAAGAGCATGGAAGTTCACGACAAGCTCCACAAACTTTTCGTCTGCCGCTGAGAGCAGGGCAAGCAGCCACAAGATCTTTAGGATGCTGACATCATAACCCAGAGAACAAGCACAAAAGGTCTCACCACTCCAACTACTGAGAAATGATCCTACTCTCCATTGCCGGCAAATCACTTGCCGCAATCCTGAGGCCCTTACCAGCCATGGACAAAGAAAAACTCCCCGGGAGTCAGTGTGGCTTCATGATCAACAGAAGAATGACATCCATGGTGTTCGTTTTCTGCTAACTCCAGGTGAAGTACCGTGAACACAACAAAGGATACTTTTACCTACCTGTGTGTTGGAACCCAGCAAAGAAAGTACCGGTAATTGTTTGTGTGCTGGGAAATAAGCGATGTGAACAAAACTTGCAGTGGTTGCTGCTTTATTGACTTTAGTTCAAGTATAACCTGTATAGCCTGTGCTTGTGTTTGTACTCTGGTTTTCCTGCGAAACAGGTAAATGAGACATGAGATGCTGCTGTGCGCTTTGCTGTGCCTCAGTATCTGTGCCAACTCGGAGGCGAGAGAGAGAGACAGACGAAAGAAGAGCATGGGAATGCAATGAATGAGATAAATGATGTTTCTTCAAAGGAACTCAGCCAGTGGCGACGTTGCTTTGCTTTTTTTTTTCACCCCCCCCCTCCTCGTTTAATTAAGAAAGCAATCCCTCTTTCCCCTGAGCTCACTCCCTCTTAGTCTCACTCGTTCTGGCGGAAGCCACATTTAATAAATGATCATAGCGATAATGCAGGGTGACAGGGAGTAGCGTGTGGATGTATGCTGTCTGGATTTACATGTAGAAATGTGTTTATGTGCGTGCGTGCGCAGTTTAGCTGCCAACACCACACGGACACTTTTCACAGCCTTGTTACAGTAACACACAATTGAGATTTTTACACGTGACACGGTAAATTAACGTTGGTGAATACCACAAAATGGGCTGGGCAGTGACGATTGAAATGCTTTAGAATAAGTCAAACGCCAGGAGACATTTTTGTCAACCGGCCAATCGTGCCGGTTTGTCTCTCAAAGAGTAGCAGTGAAGCAATAGTGGAGTTCTGCAGAAAAGGTTCAGTGTGGCTTAAGTTGAATCCATCAGAAGATTTCCGGCTTGTTCACTTCATGCGATTATAATATTGACGTGCATTAAAGGGTCATGACGTCACGCTGCGGGATTCAAGCGAAGCCACAACTCAAATGTTTTCGTTCCAGCTCACTGTCAAACGACGTGATGAGCACAAAAAGAAATAAAATACTGTACCTATCAACAAGGATCTATGCAAAACAGGCGCGGATATGAATAGTATCAAGAAAATAACACTTGAAGCAAAACAGCGAACAAGGTCACTTAGCCGACAATGAGTAGCAGAAGTCAGAGCCCTTAAATAAAATTAAATACAAGTGCAATGATGATTGGGAACAAGTGTGCCAATTGGCGGGCAATGCCCTTCACTCCAGCTGGCGCTGAAAACAAACACAGACAGACATGACAGTGTGGAGGGTAACAACAATACCAACAGCGGTGGCACTCGCGATTAGGGCTCTGGGGGCAGTTATCCCCCAAAGCTGGGTGGATATGATGGCTCCAGCAGATACCAGGAACAACATCTGACATCTACGTGCAATACTGGGAACCTCTAAGATCCTGCGCAGAACCTTGAGGGGCTCGAACTTGAAGGAGATACTGGCCAAAAGGGAGAGGAAACAATATGGTATGTCCGCCTCACTGTGCAGAGGTTCGATTTTAAGCCCCAGTCTCTCTGTGTGGCGTTTGCATGTTTTCCACTAGCCTGCGTGGATTTTCTCCGTGGTACTTCGGTTTCCTTCTACATGCCAAAAACATTCATGGTAGGGTAATATAAACTCTAAATTGTCCCCTGGTGTGATTGGTTGTTTGTCAACGTGTGTCCTGTTTTGACTGGCAACCAG
>CAAKHF010007279.1:5257-25952 GCA_901007745.1 Hippocampus kuda
GGGGGGGGGGGGGTTTCAAAGTGTTTGCAGTTTGCATGCGTGCGATGAGTGCATGATCACAGTCATGATGTGAATGAGGCGTTCCAGGCGCCCCTACTGAGTCTGCAAGCTGATTACAGTTCATTTTGACTGCACCGTTTTCTCTCAGACCTTGATTAGAGAGGAAAAGTAGCATCATGGCTGAATAACAGGAGCAGGCTGGAATAGACGAATTGCCGGTACTCTAATTTTACGACTATTGAAGGCTCAGAAAAGGCAAGTAATTGGTATCATTATGTTATGATTGGAAATCATCCTAGCAGTTAAACCGAGCAGGAGTCTACAAGTATATGTTTTTAGCCTTCACGTAAAGGTGCGTTGTCTTTAATTAGGAAAAAAAAAATTAATAACAGTATACAACTTCCAAACTGGAACGCAATTTCGAATTCACACCACGGGGGCTCCTTCCAATCTTCCCGTACAAGTTCTCCACGACGGACTTTCTCCCGCTTACCTACAACCATGATGTTGAGCTCAAAGCCCTGCTTCATGGCCTTCCTCCTCATCTGCTCCAGGATGGCGTCGATGCCCACGTAACTGAAATCCACCACGGGGGCCGCGGGCCTGTCGATGTACGACGCCGCGGCGTCAGGCGCCACCGTGTCGGCCATGGCACTGCTGGTGGGGCTCGAAATCACTTCCAGCCCTAAATAGACAACGGGGAGAT
Source organism: Hippocampus kuda (assembly GCA_901007745.1). NCBI lineage: Eukaryota > Metazoa > Chordata > Actinopteri > Syngnathiformes > Syngnathidae > Hippocampus > Hippocampus kuda. The sequence continues at coordinate 5,964 of CAAKHF010007279.1, forward strand.
GAGAGAGATGTTCAGAAGTAACATTAGCACAAGGAGGAGCGTGGAGAGGGGGCATTATCAGGAATATCATTTTGTCGACAGTGCAGGAACTTCAAATCTTTGTCAAATAGACTCGTTTCGTTTCACATAAAGCGGATGAAAATACTCCAGGATCAGTACATGGAAGCGGAAACCAGCATGAGTGGAGTTTTCGAGATCATTTGCTAGATGTTCACTTTCCATTCCACATGCAGGTCTGCACTTGAAACTGAAACCTATCCAGCAAACAAAGGAGGAAGAGAGTCATCTGTCAAACCGCAGAAAACATTCGATTTCATCACCAGCTCTTTAGGCAACACTAAAACGACATCGTCATCATTTTTACCTGCTGAGAAACTGTCACCATCGCCATCCGTCTCAAAATGTACTATCCAGCTTATGACATTTACGGGCATGTGTGAAGGCTTTAATAGAACTACTTAAGGGCCGGATTGAGAGATTGTACATCGAAGTCAACACGGCCTCGTGCTCCTCGTTACTGCGACTTGATGTGAAGATGGAAAAAGAAAAAAGTGCTTAAGCCAGAAAACTGCGACACTAGACACTCCTGCGAACTATCAGCCTCTCCTCCTTATCACATAGCGCTGGCCCGGAGGCACGCACACGCCCGAGCTCATGACAACATGAGCGACGGATTTATCAGCTATTGGGATTCCAATGATGTATAAATCCTACTCCCCCCCACGGCCGTCTGCGGACTGACTCCCCTTCCGACAGAGCAACGAGCCACTTTGTACTAATCCGCTCAATCCCGTATCACTCGAGAGTTCCATCAACAGAACCGCACTAAGAGGGTCAGTGCATTTGGACTTGGCACCGCATTGATGACAAGAAAAATTGGGGGTAGGAGAACGCTGCCGTGTAAAGTGGCGGCTAATTCAAGATCGACCAGTCTTACTTTGACGATGTGCTCCTTTGTGCGTCCGTGTCAGTCGCACCTATGGAAGCAGCTTGTCATTGGCCTCCAACTCCACTTCCCCATCCTGTTCCAGTCGTCAGCAATTTAACGTGACTTACTGCCCTCCACCTCCGCGCCACACCCCCTACATTCCTGTCCCTCGGCGCCTGTCTTTCAAGCTCACCCTTCTTTCCCTCCTTGAAATGGAAATGATTCTGCCTTCCTCCTCACAGTCATATACTGTATTTCGATTTCAAATAGATCGGTCAGAAAATGTAAAGGACCTCTTTCAAACTGCTGCTTCCAGAATTTTTGATGTCTTTGTGATGCTACAAAGACGTGATGACAGAGCACAAAAAAAATCTCTTGAAAGTGAGTGTACACAATATTGAACTGTCAAAATATATTTGATACATTATGAGGCGGACAACAAAAAGCTTTTCTTAGCTAGCAACCGATGGGCGAGTACAGACACCCGGTATCGGTTTCGGGACGATACCGGACTTATTTTAAGGTATCGGGTACTCGTGAAGGGTGTCGATACAAACCACCAATACCTAAGGCAAAAATATCAAAATTAAGAGTCCTCCTCAGCAGTAGGTGGCACTATACGACAGCCCATTGATATAAGGTGGCGAATTATCAGTGTCTGTTAACATTTTTTTTGTGACTGCATGAATTTTTTTTTTTTAATGATACACCGTGTCGTGCATATTTCAAAGATTTTAAGTTCCAACTGAACAATCTTCTAAAAAAGTTAATCGCAACTTTGCAAATATTGGAAAATGAGAACCACTGGAGTTTCGCTGTCAAACCAAACACAGTGAAGCTCTTCAAGAAAAACTCCTATCGGACAACATTTTGTCTTCCCTTGACCAAGGTGGCGAGTTCATGTCGCGGTCCTGAGCGAGCCAGTTAACCCAGGGGTCCGGTTGGCGCGTGACGGCATGAATGTTAAAAGGCATCACATGAGAATTACCTGGTCCTGGTGGTTTACCATCTGGCGTACGTTATCTGCACGACTGGTTCATGCTAGGTCAAACGGGGATGACAGCAGACCCCCCCCACACACACACACACACACACACACACTACAAGAAATTCCTCATAATAAGGCAGGGTTGAATGAACATTAGCCGGTAGATTCTATTCAATGAAATATTGCAACTGTGACAGTGTGTCTGTCTGCATTTAATGGAAGTTTTAAGCTCAGGGAAACTTGATAGAATGTGTCACCAAATTTAACTTGCGATTTAAATTGTTCACATGCAGGAGACAAAATCATTTAAGTGACAATTTTGTGTTGCTGTCGTCTTCAGCATTTTGTTTTTTCACTCCCACAACACTTGACACTGACGTTGAGTTTTTGGAGGCCGCGTCATTACTGCAGATGATCGATCGACTGATCACGACACCCTTCACACTGAGTTGAAGTGCTGCTTTATCGTCATTCATCTTTAGTTTCGGAAGGGATTTCCCCCGTGTCAGATTACGAGATGGCATGTTTCCTTTGTTCCATTTAACCCAAAAAAAAAAAAAAGCTACCGAATAACAATTTGAAAAAGAGGATGACTCATCGGCGATACTGTTTTCAATTATAGGCACCAAAGAATTTTGCTCTTGCCTCCTGAACTTATTGGGTTGCATTGCTTGTCGGGAAATATTACTCGGTCTTCTGCTGCAAAAGGTTTTCGGAGGAGGAAATAGTTTAGAGTAGGAAGGACTGTGTGTGTGGGGGGAGGGGGGGTGTAATCTGATGTTCATAGGCTAAGAGATAAGGGAAGCAAAAAAAGGGTGATTTACTTCATTTTGTCAAACCCCTTCCTGAAGAAATGCAACCAGATGAAACCCTGCAAAAAAATAGCAAAAGTGCAGATGTGGTCGAAGCCACTAGGCCAAACGCCAGCTGCCCCAAATGTTGTTCTTGACAGCATTGGTGAGCAGGTCAAAGGTTATGTTCCCACTTTAGGTCAGGCTGAATGATGTCCCTCTATGACAAACTGCTGGCTTGATCTTTTCCACAAACTACATCTGACGGGAGGGGCTCTGGACAAAAGAAAACATGCTAGCTCAACATGCGAGCTCAACATGAAATCTGACAATATGCAAATCCCACAAGAAGGTCTCTGAAATGTTGCTCACACACAAGATCGCCGCTTTGTACAAATCTGTCATGTAGGCAAGGGGGGGATCGTTTTCTGTAAAGAGCGGCCACGTCAAACACACATTAGCGGACAAGCCCACTAAATGGGCCATTTGGATCTTTGCTCTGCTCTAGAATGTTTTTTTATGGGCTCCCTTTCTGAACATTCTCTCCTTTTGTCCTTTATTTATCATTCCCAAGCAGGACAAAGTAGGGTCCCGTCTCATCTTAACGTGGCCAAATTTGTTTTGATTAAGACCCAGATGTTTCGGAGCAAATATCTTGATGGTGACTTCTCCAGTGAGTCTGGAACTGCTTGTTTATGGCAAGCACCCAAATGCAACTGCGACGACATCATACTGTGGGCTGACAATCCAATCGACTGTGTGGATTCAAGACGGCACACGTTCCCCATTTTTATGGCAAATATCCAAACGAGGAAAATCAGCAACTGGTGGCACTTCAAACGCGATCTACTTCGTGATTAAAGTCAGAGAGCTGGTGCGGAAAGGAACAATTCCCAGAGTCGTCGTCATACTCTGAAGATATGTGCCCTTTGACCCCTGCATGGTCTTCCTCGCTCGACTGCCAGTGTGCATTTATTTGCATGTGATGATGCTTCTTATGCTATGGCAACACTTAGCTAGCCACCGACTGACTGGCTGCCATGTGCTAATTTGTGGCTTGTCTATAGTGTTAATGCAGGCTTGGTATTACCATTTTGTTTGAGCTGGCCCGCCCCCCCAAGGTTAAGTATGTGTTGACCGTATGTGATGATTCAAGTGTGCCAGAACACATCAGCACAAATAAAGTGACTTTGCTCGCTTCCCTCATTGGCCATAAGAATGTAAACAGGAAGGTTTGCTCAGTGGACTGGAAAGCAACAAGCAAATAAAGCAGCGGAAATAAACACACAACATAGAAAAACTTTTGCCGTGTGTTAATAATTATCTGGACAGTCCCGCAGGTATTGTACACACCAGATACGAGCTGTATTTTTAAAAGGCAGAACCTAAAAGGAAGCAAATTTTAACACGCGTCAACAGCAAATAGGCAAAAGCAAAGATGTGTCCAGTAAATCAACAGTCTCAAATCTGTTTACATGCCACCTGCTAGTTACATCACAATCATGGCTTTCAGGCGTCGGAGGATATCATTACCACAAGACGGGATTTGGGAAATCCTTTGAAAGTCAACCAGCGACACAGAACGGAAATCTTTGAGGTACGACGGTCACGTGCGTGTTTTGTCCACGTCTATGTGATGCCATTTCTGATACCAAGAGTGCCAACTTTGATTCCATGCCAGTTGCGAGTAGCATCAACATGTATCATATCTCCGAAACGTGTTGAGAAATGTTTGCGAATTGGCAATAACGACTGCAAGAGTCTACTCGCGACTGCCAGAGGAATGCGTTTTGTGAGCATGTCTTTCCAGGCTCGGCTTCAAACGGCGTGACGCTCAGATGAACAAGGTCACTCAAGAGGAATCGTGTACATATGCAACGCCACTTTGGGATCATTTACTGGTGCAGATTTAACTTCACGTCAATGATCCCTTTCAAAAGAAGACCCTGGTCAAAATGCTAGCCATTAAATCCCTAAAGCGGGTTAAACCCAACGGCTATTATCACGTAGGAAGTTTGACGAGAAATCAGAATAACGAGTACGCTAGCTAATATTCATGCGAGTGACTCACCGACGGGGACTGTTAAATGTCATCAGATTGACCTGGAGTGAGCCAGAGCACAAAGGGGGTCAAAGTGCATCAGCGGAATGGCTGACTGACATCAAGCGTGGAGCCGCATGGAATCTCACCTCTGTCCTCATATTTATCTTACTGATGTCAAATACATGAAAGGAGGAGTGAGGAACAGTTACAGGACAGGTCCACATGGGAACTTAAGGCTGGCAGACATAACGCAAAGTCACACAAAAAAAGGTATGTACACAAGTTAACGGCGACCTTTTCAGCATCCTCTCAACCATTGGTGAAAGGCCAGCGTCTGTCCTCGCCTGCCAGCGCGTCAGGGCGCCTTTCAACGACTCCGCGTGTCCACAAGAATGCGTGCTACATACATGCTGGTGAGACAAACCAGAGGCGGGTGACTTTCTAAAACTGTGGAGGCCAGTTGCTGTTTTTCAGCAGTTGATTGTCAGACAACTCTGTAAAAGGACCGTCTGGGTTGATACGTGACAAGGCATGACACAACACAAAATGTAGCGATGGGCCGGCAACGCAGTCACATTGCAGCTGAGGGAAAAGTTTGCCGAAGGTGACAATAGGGATGGAGTGAGCTCGGTTTTGTGGAATCAATGTTGTTGAATCGCACCTTGAAGGAATGGATTGCACACTATTTGGCTGCAACCAGCAGAGGTGCTGTTTATTCGATCTTAGTTAGTTTGTGGTCTTTAAAAAAAAAAAAAAAAGAAAAAGTCCAAGCTACAGAAACTCCGCAGAGCACCATTGTCACATGGGAATGTTATCAAGGCCACTTTTCAAAACATTTTAAAAAGTAAGATAAGATATTAAGATATTATTTTCGGCATCCATGTTGAAATGCTAATGCTAGCCACTTTAGGCACTGACCCATTCATTTAAATGGCAATGTAATGAATACTATTTTGTTCGCGGTTGACATAATTGTCTTTCACATAGACAACCCCCCTCTCCCAAAAAAAGCCCGCATGACTTTACACATTTAAAAAGTATCAAAATTTGTGGAAAAAAAATTAAACTGAATCAGCCAATCTCAAAGAAAAAAAACAACAACCTTGAAAGCTATGCAAAAAAAATTGGGGGGGGGGGGGGGGAAATAAATGATTCAGTGGTTTGACTGACATACAAACCAACATCCTCCTTCCTCCCCCACCATGCAGCTATGAAGACTTGTTAAGTGATCTGGTAATGGATCACCATGAGAACAGAAACAGCATGTCGCAAATACTCGTCAAGTGAGAAGACAAGCAGGGCGAGAACACAATGGAAAGGCTCCGTCTTTCATGCAGCCACTGCCGCACAACAGACATGCCACTTTTAGAAGATGGGAGTAGGCAAAACTGGAGCGACAATAATCATGGGCATGGTGCACACAAACCGCACTAAACTTGAATGCACTGATAAGTTTCTTTCCGACCTTTTCCTTCTAGAGGACATCAACACAAGCATTTAGCATTTATGTTCAGCCTTATGAAACAAAACAAAAAAATCATTCTTCTGTGAAGCATGCACAAAAAGCAACACTTATAACATACTTACCGTGCGTGCGTGTGAACGAGTTGTCCCTGGCTGTCGTGCAGTGCGCGAGTAAGAGGCCAAACTCTTCTGTGGCTCTGAAAGCTCCCCCGCTGGCCCCTCCCACCCTTGCTTGTCATGTGAACCAGGACGCCAAAGTAACAGGAGACACCCACTTCCTTTATCTCGCCCCCGAGCCTCAAAAAAAAAAGGGAGAACTGAGCCGCGTCGGATCAACCGCCTTGAAAATAAAGGAAGATTGGATTTCCCTGATGGACGATTAGGTCGAGATTGTTGATGCATCGACACACGCCGCAGCATTTGGACTCACTCCCAAGCAACAGTGAGAATTTATAACCCTAATAAATCATCTTGACCTCATCATCTGGTCCCCCAGGCTCAGCATGCGTCAGATCCCGTTGAGTCTTCTCACATCAAACCACTCCGATTCCAAGAGCACACCTTGGCGTGCCGTCGCCAAGACTCGGCGGGCAAACTGCAGACGAACCCTTTGAAATGTGCTTGTTCAATTTCACTTTTGACTGTTCTTATAGAGTATGCATGCATGTGCGATGAGAGGAGAGGAAACAGCTGTCTGCATTCGGACAGGAAGTGTTAATTACAAACCCGAGCCATGGGCTGGAGTGTACCCATACTGCCACACGAGCACAGAGACAACCATATGCGTAATCTGGGCCAAGAATGTCATTCCCAAAAATACAAACGTGCTACTAACATGGATTTTATTTTCTTTCATGATACTAGACTTTGCAGCCGAGACACATACCTGCGCCATACAGTGTATATTCTTAGTTCTTCTGACCCAAAAAAAAAAAAAATTCAGTCACTGTAATATTATGCACAGGACAAACAAACACCGATGCTTCCTGTGGTGAAGCGTCATTAGATTCTCTGAAGCCACATGCCAGTCGAAGTTTCGATTGAACTTTGAGGGCGTATTTTCCCAGAAAATTTAGGCTGGACTCTAAATTGTACCACTCATGGGGCGTGAGACTTGCACTGCACTAGTCGCATATGTAATGAGCTACAAGTTTGGGGGCAAGCGCGCCTGCAGCCCTGTAGATCTTTCTTTAAGACACATGATGAGACATGATGAATTAATGACACGTGGCCCTCGCTTCCTTTGTATTACAGGACATGGGTGACCGCTCTGTCTTGTCTCTGAGGTGTCTTGGCGGGGTGGGAGGGCGCTGGAAAGGAATATCGAGTGAGGGCACATTGGTTTTTATTATGTGAGTGCTCAAATGTGAAGTTAGTTTGGGCCACAAACGAAGGTAAGGCTTGAGTTGTTGTACCCAACATTTAGGTTTCACCTGTTTGCATAGTGTGGCTAAGAATGTAAAATCAGCGCCAAGGAGAATAAAGGTGCTCAGTACCATACATCCTAAGATACTTTTGTGCTGCCCGTGTGAAACAAGTGGGATGTGACCACGGGGAAAAAAAAACTAAAAAACTAACAAAACAGATGTTTCCATGTGTGCTGTGCCCAAAGGGGATCCCAAAGCCTCTGTGTCGGATCTTAGGGAGGCATTTAAGTCTGTGTGTGTATGCCTTCAGGGAGCTGTAGCTGTGTGTTGGTATATGGATGATCATGACACGAGTCCAGTTCTCTGGGAAAAGCGGATGCACTTCCTAGATTTCGAGGATTTATAGGGAAAAGCCAAAAGAGGTTCGCGTAGTGACATTATTTTGGTGATTCGATTGTCTTCAAAGGAGATTCCCAGACTGAAACGTGTCATGTATCATGTGGGTAGAAAAACACAGTGGAGGAGCACATTAAGAGAGTTAGCTCGCGAGAATGGTTCCAAATACTGTACTGCAATGGCAATAGACAGGTCTTTTGAGGTCGAGTACCTGTGCAATAGCATCTTCTGCTGGTTGGTAGAAGAATTACAACAGTGCAAAAAAATAATAATAAAGAAAACAAGGTCTGCTTAAATAATAGAGCGGGCCACAATTTTTCATCAGCGCTACTTTGGGTGGCCACACAGGGCTATGCACTTCCTAAGCAGATGTCTTTATTGAACCAATTACATCACAATATCTGAACACATTTTATGCACAGTGCATGTATAAAAAGATCTCGCCTTCAATAACCAAGGGTTTGAACAATCAAAACATTTTTTCCCTCCTCCGTCTGTGGAAAGGGCTCGAGCATAAAAATGATCATTCAAGCACAACACAAAACTGCTGAACAGGAAATCAAAATTAAGTGCAAGAACTTATTTTGTGCCCCCTCCCCCTCTCAAAAAAAAAAATCAATTCACCCAAAAATTCAATATTCACCTTCTATTATTGTCCTGCATGCCATATCTGCAAAAATATAAAATAATTAGGTGTACCAACGTAGTATCGGGCAGTGTAAGAATTGTCGCAAGTACCCCTTCCACCCGAATCGTTGGCGATAGAGACGAACGAGGCCGGCCGGCCCGTAACTACTGAAAATCTGCATCTATTTGATGCCATTTGAAATGTATTGGGATTTTATTCAATTTTTTTGGTGACCCCTCCAAAAATCGACAATAAAAACGGATCTGGCCCCCGTGCCTTGAGTTTTGACACGTGTGGTTGAACTCTTCTTCGATGGAAGATTTGAGACTTTGATCAGAACAAGGCCTGTGGGATCTTTGACGTCAAGATCACAGGCGCGATCAGCGGAGTCCTTTATTTCACGCATGAAGGCATAGGCTCGCGCCCGCCTGCCAAGAACACGTCAAAAGGACAGCGGCTCATTTTCATCAGCCTAACGGTCTTGTTTCTCATTCCACAGTGAACAAGGTGCGCAACCCTAACGTCATAGTCCCAACCTATGGACATTCATACAAGCAAAGTCACGAGCTTCCCAATTTGATGGGAAAGGAAAGTGAAAGTAAACGTGTTTTTGTGGCTCAGTGCCCAGTTTCGTTTCTAAGGGAGTAGTCAGTCACTCTGTGAGAGCTCACAGGCAAAACACAGCTCAGATACGAGGACAGCAGACGACGGAAGGTAAGAGATCCCCTTTGGTCTTTGCCTTCTTTTTAAACTGAACATGACTGACAACTCTAGCAACATTTCCTCCTTCAGAAAGCGGAGTTGTGATTTATTATTTTACAACAGTTTCACGGCACATTGCCCGAGACGTTTTATGTGGCAAGTGCAGCCAGGAAACTACTCTTTAGGCACGCAAGTTGGCATTGCTTAGCTATTCGCTCGCTAAGGTTTGTTTTAACCATCTCGGGTTTGCGATTGATTTAATTTTTTTCGTCACTCAAGTGCCCTAAAAACAAAAACTCGAATGACTTGAGAATATAAAGCATGAACAAACGAATACGAGCAATAACCTTGACAACACCCCCCCTTACAGGATGACGATGTCGGGAGGTCTTGCGCTTTGCTGTGCTGCTCTGCTTCTTTCCATCGCCTCCGTCTGTGCCGTTCAGAGGCTCAACTCCATTAATGATTTGAAGAAGGTCAACTTTGGCCAAGAGGTGCCCAAACACAGCCTGGTGCTGCTCCACTGGTTTGCCAACATCATTGACATTGACAACAACGATGTCATACGGCTGCCTTTCGACCCAAACCTCGGAACGTACGGTTCGCACCACTACGGAAACTACGAGAGGATGTTGAACCCGCTGCCTCAGGGAAATGTCCGATACCGCTACTACACCGTCGGTAATCTCTACCAAGGCCGATCGGATCTTCCCGATTACGTCCTCAACCCACCAAATGCGGCGTTTCGAGGAAGAAACAGAGACCGGATCATATTCCGAGTGCGGGAGCACGACACGAGCTGGCAAAACAGCGAGACAGTGGATGAAGTCTATATCACACAGCATTATGAAAATTCCAATGAGGGGACGCGTTATGATCCCGACCACACATACCAGATCACAACCAACCTCTTGAGGCAAATCAGAGAGTTTTCGGTGGAAGACAACCAAAGCAACTCGTTGACGGAGCTCCGGGAAGACTTTGGAAGCAACATCGACGATTCGCAGTTGCGCTCGCTCAAAATCACATGGCGTGAACTCGCTTGCCTCGGATTGCTGTTGTACATGGTCCTGGAGGAAAAATACCAACGGCACAACAAACCGCGGCCCGCGGCGAAAAGAAACGCGCAGCCTCATTGCGTCGTCGATATTCCGGAAAACAGAGAAAACCACCACGACGTTCTAAAAAGCTGGCGACAATCATACGGTGGAGGCGGTATTCAACTTGAAGTGACGACGGAATCCAAGGGAAAAGCTGGGATTCTTTGGCGGGGTGTTCCCAAACATCACCTCAAGGAACGCGTGATGGTGGTGCTGTATAAGGACAATAACGCCCAGGAAGCGATGTATTCCCATGTGATCACTAGCAATTCGGGCCAGGTCAACACCTCCGTCCCCCTGAATGTTGGCCTCCAGGCGCGGCTCCATAAGACAAAGAGAAAGTTGTGTTTCTGGACGGTACCGGCTGAGGAGATATGCAGAGGAGAGGAGATTCAAAATCCGGAAAAAGTTCGGATACACGGCTACGACGCCAGCCTACAACTATTCGTGAAGGACGGCAAGGCTTGCGCTCGCTTGTTTGTCAACAGGGCATTCGAAAATTGGAAAACGGAGTTCAAAAAGTCCTGGGTGGGGTTCTACGCCAATTCAAACAAATCCACTGAAGAATATGAATGGTGGCAGTGGCAGTGGGCCACCAAATTCAAACCAGCGTCCATTCCTCATGACCACTACCACGACGTTTACGAGTACCACTCGAGTATGGCGATTGCCCCAGGAGCCCAAGCGCGATTTATTCTCAGGGATGACATTGTGATGGCTCAGACATCAAGCTGGAGCTGAACATCGATTCCAAAATACGTTTCTCTGCTCCAGCAAAACTGCACTGTGAATGTAAGCACCAGGATGTTGGTTGATCTGTATCAATAAGTAGCTTGGGAAATTGCTGTAAACACAATCTACTGTACTAAACTGAATTGATTACTTTGCTCGGGGACCCTCGCACCGACAGCTGAAGACGGAGAGAAAAATATCGTGGAGACAATCTTGTTTTACTGTCCCCCCCACCCCCTGAATAGCTTTGGCGTGTGACACCATGAAGCAGATCCGTCACACTTTCTGACAGTTCTTTTCTCGCGGGTGCCCCACGGTCATTTTGTGCATTTGTATAGATGTCTTTGTAAAATGAAAAGAATAAACATTTTCAAATTGATCTTGAGTGCGAGTTTGAACTCATTTAACACAAGGAGAACGGAGCCCACGCCACTCAATGTGAACTGAAATCCCAGTCTATTAAAAATCGGAATCAAATTTAAACACGTTTGCCTTGAATTACTCATTCCATGAGCACGCACTTAACGCAAAACAACACGTTTCTCTAATTAAGTTTCCACATTAAAATGAGCGGGGGAACGCCATTCATCCGTTGCGGACCCACAAAAAAGAAAAACACAATTGCGCTCATCCACTTCCAGCGAGTGTTATGGCTGTCGGTCGACCGTCGGCTTGCTGAAACAAATCTAGAGAAACAAAACCATGCGGGAAGAGCAGCTGTCACAGCTCAAACAAGACATTACAATTCCGCTGCCTCCTAATATGAACACGAGGGGGTGTGGGAGAGGAATTGGCCCCAAAAAAAATGCAGTTGCATTTTTAGCTACTTTCTTAAGTCTTGTCTGCATCAGACAGAGAATGATGAAGGGTAAAAACGATGGAGGTGTATCAGTGCCTATAGCTGGTCATGTTTTTTTGTTAGTTTTTTTTTTGAAAGGGGTGTGACACTTATCTACCTTAGAGCAGAGAAAAGTCCAATCAGACCCTAAAGGTCGCTCATCAAGTACATGTAGAGCCATCCGAGAATGAAGGATTTTGGGGGTTGGTATGGGAAGGTATTTTGCACCACAAAATGATAGCGGGACATTTTGTCACGCCGGTGTAATAACGCGTGATGGTGTATATTTCAAGAGCCGCTCTTGAAAAGCAGCCCTCACCGGTTCCGTTGCCCATGGTTTATCTATCGATGCATCTACTGACGTAAGGTGCAAAGTTCACTGCCCACTTGTCTTGCTATGCAAGTCAAAAGCGTTATCAGTTATTCCTGGTGTATAAATAGAACCGAAGGTTACTGTGCGAGTGTCAACGGTGAGTCCACAGGCCTCCCCGTATTTAAAAAAAAAAAAAAAAAGAGACCATGATAAATCATTTCAAAAATGTCCACCCTGTGACCTACAACCCGCAGAACATAATTGGAGGAAAAAGGACATCTTTGAGAGGGGAAGTAGAAATAACACGATGAAATAATGCGGTTGCACAAGCGTGTGTTCCCCTATGTGTGGGTGGATGCGTGCGTGGGTCGGGTTCAGAATTAAATAATCACATTCAAACTCTTGTTAAATGAGACTTTTACAATGCCTGTTTAGCTGATGTAACAGGATTTTCCTGATACTTAAAACCACATTTCAAGGCACGCACGGGCCACCGGGACACTCCGCAGCATCAGAAGGGATCTCACTGTTCAAAAGGTACCAGGCCTAAGAAGGGTACAAAAGAATTCCCAGAGGAGCAAATATGCCACATATGTGAAGGCAGTCATCAAATGACGAAAAGAACAAACAGTGACATGACCAAGAACAGGACGTCCCTCCGAAATTGCCGAAAAGACCAGAAGGCAATGGTTAGGGATTGTGCCAAGAGACTTGAGAGCAACACTGAAGGAGCTGCAGGAATTTCTGGCAAGTAATGGCTGTTCACGACAATCGCCAAAGAAAGCCGAAATACATTTTAAAAAAGGAAGAACAAAAATGTTAGGTTGTCTACTTGCACAAAGGAAATCACACACATTTTCACCCCACCTTATTGTCCAACTCCACAGAATCTTTTTATTTTCCCCCTTCGATTTCACCCACTCAAACGTGTTCCACATATTTAGCGGGTCCACTGACTGACTGGCCTGGCCACGTCTTGTTATTTTATCTTTTTGCTGAATAGACGGTCAGAAACACCGCGGAAGAGTGAAAACCGGAGGCGTTTTTATGGCTTCCAGATTTGGAATGTATCACCTCCTGGCCGCTTGCGCCTGCTTGCAACACAACAAGCGAGCTATAGCTGTCTCCAGATAGCCGCGCAAAGATGAGTCATTCAAATCAAGAAACTGAATTGAGACAACAAAAATAGGAGTCAAATGCCAAGCCCAAATACTTAATGACGACAACATCGACTAATAAAGTAATGTTTTGTTTTTTTTAAAGCCAACAATGCATCCTTTGTTCATAAGAATACAATTCACGACAACCCGGCCAATGAATAAATAGGAATTAGGCGCGAGGGTGAATATTGGCTGGCGGGCTGAGATACCAACTTGAACATGCACATTTTGTCCAGATGGTGGTGCTAAAGGACAGGTGGAAACGATCACCATCCTGGCTATTTTTAACTCCAGGACAAACAATGTCGATTGTGGGCCAGTGGCGACTCAAACTTTCAGGTACCACCTCAAAAAAGGCTCAGTTCTCCAAGTACTCCCATATGAATATGAATTCAAATAGAGGAGCATTGTATTAGGCCCAAGTATTCATCAAAAACTACATTTCAATGTAAGATCACCGGAAGAAGCTGCCACATTAACACTTCTAAAAAATCAAATACAAAATGTATCGTATACTTAAGTTAAATACAACTGAAGTGTACTAAAATGCACTGTGCTGGATTAGAAAAATAATGTTAAAGCCACTTGAACATGCAGTTTGAACGTTTGATTGAGAAATTCTGCTACAGACCACATGAGGGAGCCCACATCCCACTAGTGGTCTTAGTACAACACAGTGAGAATCCCTCTTCGAGACCTAAAATAAAAAAATAAAAAAAAAGCGAATTAACTAGTTTCCAACACAAACACTATATCGTTTGCTTGACTATTTACTTCCTTAATTCCTTGTTGTTAAGGAACAAGATCTGCGAATGTCGTCATCATCACCCCTATGGCCTACATTTGAGTTCAGACACCACTTTCTTTTTTTACTTCTGCATTCCATCCCGCAAAAATCCTCCTATACAAAATGACAGTGGTAAAATGTCCATGTGACACGACATTGCCGAGTTAAATGAAGAACAAAATGAGTGGAAATTCCAATATCGAGCACCTCAAAGCTAAAACTCTTGCTATTAAGCCAAGTAGAATTTTTTTCCCCTCCCATTCTCGTTGGCTTGATAGGACTCGCAACTTGAGTCAACACTGACCAACTTTTAGCGTTCGGAGGACTTTAATCTGGATAGTCAAACCAGTTTTTGCATTTGAGCTCGTCCGTACCTTAGGAGGGGCACACACGTACCGACAACGGGACTAAAATGGAGCATTTTCCCTCCCTTGCAATCAGTGCAGTCAATGCCCAATTGAAAAAGGAATGCAATTATCCTGTGCTGTGTGAATAGAAGTGCTTTTCGGTTACTCACGGTCTGTTGGTCGAGTCGCGGGGGTCTCTGTGATAGCGGGCGGCACCCAGTCCACCCTGCTGTCAGCCAGGCAGGGCGGAGGTGCACTGGGTGTAGGAGGTGGCAGGTGGTGGCTGTTGTTGTTCTCCATTGCGGCGGCTGGCACCAAAGCATCTGTTTGTCTGAAGCTCGGAATCTCCGGCCTGCGAGCCACCTCGACCGGGCTGAAGGTAGACGACGGGTGCTCCGCTCTTCTCTGAGGCGGCTCGGGGATTCGAGAGACGGGCGCGGATGAGAGCTGGGCGTCGATCCTCCTGGGAGGTGCGGGTGGCTCGATAGGCCGCCTGCTTGCAGAACTGGAGTTGGGATTGGGGGAGCCGTCAGGTGGGGTGCTCCGACTGCCCAGGCTCACCTCGGGTCGCTTCAGGCCAAAACGAGTGATGCCGGCACTGGGGGAGTTATCAATCTGCTTGGAGGAGACCTCAATGGAGATTTCCGTGCGGCGAGAAGAAGCCGAGTCAGGGTTACGACCCCCCGATAACTCAATGCGCCTCATGCCCGTTTTGGGGGATCGTGGATTGGAAGAATCGGAGGGAGACGATTTGGCGGAGTAGTAGTCAGAGTTGCGGGAGCTCAGGTCATAACTCCTCTGGCTGGAGGTGGAAGAGAGCGACGAGCGGAGGGGGTTGGTGGTCCGACGGGACAGAGGTGAAGGGTGTGTGGACGAATCAGTGTCCTCCACTTCGAATGACCTTTTCAGAGCTGGAAAACAAAATATTTCTGGTTAGGCACGAAACAGAAGACTAACATTGGCTCTATTCAGCCTGAACCCATCCTACCATAAGTATGCAAAAAAGCTAAACAAAGCAAACCAAACATGAACTAAAAACGTCAAGTGAGGCACGGCCGGAAATGCTTGTATTTTGGACCTCTAAAACAGAGACAAGTGATAATCCTTCAGTGTGTGGTGTCATTTTTTTTTTAAAAACGCGCATTCCTTTTTTTCATCTACCCGGAAGAGCTGAAGCTCCAAACCATCACAACTGCAGACGAGAGGAACAAAATGCTGTGAACACAAGCGTGCGTGAAAAATGTGCATTTACACTCCAAGCACCTCCACATAGCAACGCTTTTTTTTTAACCGACAATGGTCAGCCTCTGTTTCAACCAACGTTTATTTTTGCATGAGCTAACATACGCGAACCTCACCTGTCTTGACGCGCTTCATATAGCTCGACAGCATAGCGCTTGGTAAAATCCAAGAAAAGCACTCGCTGAAAAAACAACGTTCGCCGTCGTCAAAACAAGAACGAGCGAACAAATACAAACGTCCACCTGCCGCTTGGACCTCGTACTCAGAAAATAAGTTCAAGACACGAAATGTTACAGGGAGTATTTACGTCCACATCTTCGGCCTTGGTGGGCAGACATCAAGAACACCTGTTCAACTGTTTGCGCATGCGCAAACGTCGCCTCGCGCGACAAGTGATTGAAATTGTTCGTTTGAAAAAAAACGTTATCTTAAAAAAAACTTGTCTGTTCGTGAAACCTCTATGTTTGCTCACATATTTGTATTGGTACGTGCGTTGATACGTTAATATATTAAAACTAACATGAATAAAGCATAATTTTTGGTGGCCCAATCCAATTAAAATTTTAGCTCACCAAGCGCACTTAGAACAGTCAAACCTGCGACAGTTTGTGCTACTAGTCTATGATATTGCTGCGTATTAACAAAAGAACTCGTATAACAACATCATAGTTATAGGTAGGCCTACCACTAATGTGTGACAGTTTTTTTTGTAGGTTTTTACAATGGTACTAATGATACGAGCAACATACAACTCTTGCAGTTTTGCTGCATTCGTAACATGCAATGGTTCTACTCGTGTCATTTCGGTAGTGCCTCATAAATGCTCAAATGGTGTATTTCTACACCACTTAAAACTACTGAAGCCAAATGTGAAATTAATAAATCCTCTGACAGTGTCACTATTTTCTGTTCAGCACAACAACAATCCCACTTAATTATTTAAAGAACGCACTCTCTAGCCACCGTTTGTTTCAAGACAGATGTGAAGGTGACATCTGGCTCGTCTCCGCTAAGGCCCCAAACCACAGCCGCTGCAGGCCCCGCAGCAATTATTCTCTGTCCTAAATAAATACCCAGCCTACGCAGACATCAGTCCCTCTTATAGGCTAGGCACTAGCATGGGAGATGATGTTCTTCCTGGAAGCGTTGCTGTTTTCACAGCGCTTCTGTGGCTGATGGTAGTAAGCGAGTGAGTCAGAAGAGAAGCAGCTGGTTCACAGTATTCACTTGGTGCAATGTGAAATAACGCTACGTGTGAATCAGCAGCATTTTCTGTGCCCAAAGATTCTTGGTCAAACGCTCATTATAGTTGATTAGTACATTCACTTGAACCACCAATCAGAGTTTTTCCTTCTTTTCGAAGTTGACCATCAACCAAACATGTCTAGTTGATGCCAAAGCAGATTTATAGTGGAACCTCACATAACATTTTGTCATTGCGTCCTTCCACATTGTTTTAATTTTGTGTGGGAATAAATATTCTCACGTGTAGATATGATCAATAACATTTTTTTTTCCACAAATTGATATTGACACGTTATTAACCAATTAAACTTAAGTACATGTTTAGAAACTGTCTGAGAAGTGTCGTAAAACTCCGGCTCTTCTCTCAGTCTGTGGGAGCCATGTGGCATTAAGTCACCTCAAGATACGTAGAAGAGTCTGGAGGTTTAGACAATAAAGAGACACAAAGAGTTTTTGGGGCCAGCACCATCAGAAAGCCAAAGAAAAAGCAATTCACTCCTGTGCAATTATTACTTGAGGTGTTTACTGGGATGAAGTCTGACATACTGCAAGACTGAGGCCTATTTTTCCAGAAATAAAGCCACGATTGTTCACTCACTGCATTTTCTTCCTGATCCAAAACGTCATTCCCACACTTTATCGGTCGACATGCATGTCGGAGCTTTTGTAGCTCTAACACCAGAAAAAAATGTTCCTGTGAGTGCTGTGTCTCATCTTATTTCGTCCCTCACAACAAGGTCTTTGTTCATCACATGATGTCATGTCATTTTGATGGCTCAAACTGGCTTTGCTACATATTTGTTAGCTGATGCCGGATCCGTTATGCTCCGATTTAAAACAAGGGCTACAATGCTAATTATTTTAAGAAGAAAAAGAAAAAAAAAAGGTCAAACGTCAAAGCATCAACGGATTAACTCAAGACTTGTTTGATGCCATTTTATACTAATAGTTGTGCTCTGACTAGAAGCTTTGTTGTTGTTTTTGGGGGGATGGCAGAACGGTTAAATTCCACTTCCAATCATCTCAGTGTTGTTGTTGTTACAGTTAGCGTAGGAGTCAAGAAACAAATGAAACTCATATCTGAAGGCAACAGTCCCATAGCCAATCAGGATGCAGGACACAATTCACTGTCAAAAAAAAAACTGCACAAAAAAAAAATCCATGAAACAGCTAAATTGTGAAAGGTGAACCGCGTTATCGCGACGGTTCACTGCATGTATTGTCCATTGCAAACAACAACAACAAAAAGAGTGCCGAGCCTATTCCACAGACTGTTTGACCACGGCTTTGACATAATAACATGTTTGCCTGCTGTTGTGCTAACTGGTGAGTTTTGCTGTGTGATGACTGAAACCTAACATGCGGGACGCCTTGTATAGACGCACCGGAGACAGTTGTCAGCTGTAGGTGTGTGCGGCTGTTTAAACACAGCTGGAGTGCAAGGTTAAACACTGCTTTGCATCATGCGTGCGCAGGGACTTAACTTGTGTCCAATTTGTTCATGCATCAGCATGCAAGAGTCCATCCAGGGGAAGACATCAGATAGTAACGATAGCAAGAGATCTGACACTTGCAAATTAAAGATCTAGACTTACATCTTGTCCCACTTGCCAAGTTCAAACTTGTCAAATAGTGAGCCAGCACATCTCTGTCGGAACCAGGCTTGGACATAAGACACAGTTGCAGGGGTACAAAGTAATATATTCTTTGGAGGATCGGCGACTGACAAGTCAAAATGGCAAGGTTGTGGAAACGAGGCAAGACCGGAGTGAAAGCAAATCTGCCTCACAGGGCCAGCTAGCTAGCTAGCTCACAATAAAGTCGGCATTTTTCCATCCTCTGATTAGTTGGTCAAAGCAAGCCTAGTTGAACTAGCAAAACACATTTGTAGCCATCTGCGCACAATAATACATTTTATCGTCAACATCTCTTAGCATGATGTATTTTATTTTATTATTTTTGGAAAAATATTGATCCTGAACTTCTCCAGATGGTTTACAGGTATATGGCACATTTCAATGTACTTAGACTGAATTTTTTTTTTTGTATAGAAATGATGGTTTCGACAACTGCAAAGTGATAGTGGTGGTATTAAGTCACGTATGTCCTCACTGAAGGCTCAGGCACCAAATACTCAGCCCACCACTGTTAAGGGGACCCTTACTGTAAACTGCTGCCCCAAACTCTCTGACCATGTCAATCAAAATGGTACTTTCAGCAGTTCCCTGTAATCCACATTCTGTATCGGATCTCCTCTGACATTGAACATTTGTGTTCTAGCCTCGTCACCCACAAGCAATCCAGCTCCAGTGGAATTTCCTCTCCCTGAGCCAGCGCGTCTCCCATAAGCAAGGAGGAAAGGTCAACTGAGAGAAAAGAGATAAGTGGCAGCTGCAGCGACAAAAGAAATCAATAGAAGCCAGATGTCTGCTTGCTGGGTTATCAGAGACGTGTTTACGCTCCGCAGAAAGATCCTGTTTTTCAAAAGAACGTGTCCCCTTTGAGCTCTTTGTGGAACAAAATGATATGAACCGCATCAGCTAAACGGAAGGCTCAGCAGCTCGGCGTCAAGATTCATTTTTTTGTGAGACACAGGATAGGTTGGCCCGCGATTCCCCTCAAGAGTTGAAAACGTTCAAAGGTAGCCAAATGATCACGGAGCTTTCCCAATTCTGAATTGTACGACCTGAGAGGCATCTGACTTACAGATTTCACGACCGCAGAGTTGTGCTGCAAGCGCTGCAGTGTTCTCACGCTGGTGAAATTAATGCATCGGCACGCAAAAGACCATCCAGGGGAAGTACACACTTCACTGACAAAAACAGTGGCCCATTATTTGTCACACACGAGACTAAAAGCATGATTGTAAACCACATGGTCGACATGTCTCCCCCCCCCCCCCACACCCTCCCCCTGC
>CAAKHF010007281.1:0-11710 GCA_901007745.1 Hippocampus kuda
GTAAGTTATAATAGATTGGTCAGCTATTAACACACACACACACACACACACACACACACACACACACACACACACACACACACACACACACACACACACACAAATAGTCTTTTAATCTACATGGAGTGACGCGCCACCCACTCCCAAATCTTCCCCCTTGTCATGTTGACCCTTGGCTGGATGACAAAACATCTGCGTGTGCGTATGCGTGCAGGTGATAAGCATGACAAATCAGTTTTTGTGTGTACAGAAACAATTTGTGTTGTGCGCTTGTTACTCGATTAAGTGACCGATAAGACAGGAACAGTGTGTGGGATTTTAAACTAAAGAATAAAAAATATATACACGAAGTAAAGTAACAAGCAACAAAGGAACACATCTAACTCAAATGTCATTGTATTTTCTATTCGCTGCGCAGCTTGTTTCTTGTGAGCTGAACCTTTTATTCTCCTAATTGAAAACTTCATTCTTTTTTTTTTTATTACAAAATTGTGACAACATGGTTTTAAGATTAATCCTATCATGCACCCTGTCACCCGATAACACGATAAACTGTCCACTGTAGTAACCGCTTTCCCCGAAATGGTTAAGACTTTATTCTCATAAAATTCTGATATTTTTGTCCTAAGATTTAATAAGATAATTATTGTTGTCATAAGATTCTATGACTTTATTCTTTCATTAAAATAATAATAATACCCGGCCCCCCCTATTTATTTTCTTGGACCCACGCCTAGTCGCAGTTTCAGCTTTTGTAAATTTTACCTGTAAAGGGATTTTCTTTTGGAACCTTAGCCCCCATTACTTGCTGAGTATGTCTTTCTTTCTTTCTTTCTTTTTGGCAAAATTGCGAAATTTGTTTGACATCCCTTGAGCCTCGTAACAAAAAGGTTTGGGATCATAGTTTGTGGTATATGGTTTAAATTACAAATCGAGCGAATTAAAATCACTTTTAGGGGCACAACAATTATTTGTGCATTCTCGCTATTCGAGGGTCAACTGTGACTTTTCTGTTCAGGATGGTTCGAATACGCTTTGAGGAAACTGTTGCCCGTTGCAAGCGCAGACAGAAAAGTGCTTCTGATATGGATGGGATATCTTTCGTCAGTGTTGTTTGCTGTTGTGTTTTTCGTGAGGGGGAGCTCATGTTTACGGACCTTAGATGAGGTCAGTGGGTGAGAGGGTAGCGGAACAAGAGTCGAGGCGACCCCGCCAGGTTCGGAAACGGGACACTTTTCATTCATTGGCTGCGTCACGAGCAGCAGGTGCGACGTGATGGAAAGAAACTCGCGTGATTGCTCCGTCCGGGGCTGTTGTGATGACGTGGAAAGGAATTTTCCGGGAACTTTTTCCTATTAGCACCTCAAAAAGATTCCATTGGCGCAATGCTGACATAAATCAGGCCGATAAGTCTCTCATGATCTGGATCCTTATCGGGCTTCTGCATAGCTTGTCGATGGGGTGATGGTTTGAATCGGGCCTGCTGGGTGGAGGGACACATCTAAAAAGGGCTAAACAGGGGCTCTGGAGGACCGGACTTGGTCACCACTGCTCTGGATATTGCATATCTACTATATCTACTCTCTCTATATATATATATAAAAGAGAAAATGCTTTTTTTTTTTACCTGCACGTGGATTAGGTTGTGGTTTACAGTACTGCAATGTTGAAGTAACCATGTGCGATCGGCCTACAAGCTTTGCATTGTTCTTGAGGAAGCGCTCTAATTGGTGGAAATGTCATCACAACACGGATTCACGCCACAGAAACGACAGGCTCCACTCGACCTTTAGTAAACCCTCCCACGCTAGTCAGCTTTCGTCATGTCTGTTGCGAGCGCGGCGACTCCCGGCGATCGGCGCGTCTGATCGACATGCTCGTGCTGCTTCGAAAAGGAGCCGCGCGCCCATGGAGGAATCGTAGGACATATTTTGTCAGTATTGTATGTGAAAGTGAGAACATACACTCTGCGGTTCCTGCAATTAGGATTCTTTTTAACCCCTCTTAATTTTTTTTTTTTAAATTTCTAAAAGTAAGGTGCCTTTATTCTAGCTGCATTACAGCAGTACAGCTGGATTTTTGTGCACAAAGAGAATAAAGTTGAAATATTTTATGAATTTTAGAGACTGAAGCCGTAGTTGTATGAGGAAAAAAAATTAAATATTGGGAGAATTAGCTTTGAATATTATGAAAGAAAAGTAAATAATTTTATAAGAATAAAGGCAGAATATTATGAGGAAAAACAGAATAAATTAGTGACAACAGCATCTTCATATTATGTGAATAAAAGTCCAAATCTTATGAGAATCACGTCTTATTTTAAATGTAAATATTTTATAAGAAGGAAAAAGAGTCCAAAATTTTACCAAGAAAAAAAGTCTCAATCTTCGGAGAATAAAGTTAGAATTTTATGAGAAGAAATCTGTGACATTACACAAATAATTTTATGAGAATATAGTCCTAATAAACGATAAAGAATGATTTTCTAAATCCTATTTTTGTGATGGTAAAGTTGTCCTCATTATGGGGGGAAAAGCAATACCGGTAATCTAATAAAAGTGAAGTTAGAATATTTTTTTTTATTACCATTTTATACGAATAAAATGATCATTTTCAACATATAACTTTCGTCTTAAAAATTGTCATCTGTCAACAACGGTCATCAAATCAATTAGTGGATATTGGCACCAAGACAACAGGAAGTGTGAAAATGACAATAAAAAGGGACGATTGACGGCGATTTTGCGAGGGTGGCTGTTTTCACGGCAACTTGCACAGGACTCTGAAGTTCTCGCCAACCCGACAAGCAGGTTGCACTCTTTTTTTTCTTTTTTTTTTTTTTCAACCCACCGACACCGCCAGTGTCATGCGATAACCTGTTGTTATATGATAGCCTTTTGTTTTTGGCGGAGCTAAAAAGAAATGACTCATCCTCCCGTGTCTCCCGATAGCGTTCCCATGGTTCGGGATGGACATCGGCGGCACGTTAGTCAAGCTGGTCTATTTCGAGCCAGTGGACATCACGGCGGAAGAAGAGCAGGAGGAGGTGGAGAACCTCAAATCCATCCGCCGATATCTTACCTCAAACGTGGCCTATGGTAAAAATCAAAACCAAACAAAAATCCACACTCTACCTATACTGAGCAGTCAACCCTCGCCGTATGCAAGAGTAAGGAAGTATGCAGAGACTAAAAATATATATTTTATTGTTTTACCTCCCCCACAGTCCGCTTGAAAGACTTACTTTCATTAAAACACATTCATTAGCATCTGTTTTTGCTTTCTCGCTAAGAAGAGACAATTTGCGGGAAGGAAAAAAAAAAGACTCGCAGTTCTACAAACAATGCGAGGTGTGCTCGCTTCAAGTAGTTTGTCATCCCCCACTGAAGTTTACTGTAAAACTGCCAAAATTCAACTAAACATTATAAATTCAAAGCCAAGTTTCTTCTCACAGGAGTCTGCTAGCTTAATGCTAACGCATGATGTGAAGTGCCGCGACAGGGTAACAGAAATTAGCACATATTCTAAGGTCGAGTATATTCTAAACCTACGAAACAACCGCTGCTTTAACACACATGTAGAAGAAACACATCAAAACAGAGTTTACAAAATCAAAGCCAATTAGCAGTGTAGAAATAGATTAGAAAAATTATTGCTTAAAAATGTACCATGCGGTGTGACTTTGGAGTGAATGCTTTTAATTATGCTCCCCACAAAAAAAAAAAAAATTGCAAATGGGCAAAGGTTGACTGTACGTGTGATTGTGGGTGGTCATGTAAGACGACGTCCTCCCTGCTAGGCAAGACGGGCGTGCGCGACGTCCACCTGGAGTTGCGCAACCTGACCATGTGCGGCCGCACGGGCAACCTGCACTTCATCCGCTTCCCCACGCAGGCCATGCCGCGCTTCATCCACATGGGCCGCGAGAAGAACTTTTCCAGTCTGCACACCACGCTCTGTGCCACCGGCGGCGGCGCTTACAAGTTCGAGGACGATTTCCGCGCCGTGAGTATTACTCCACAGACACGCTACATCCTTTAGTACAGTGGAACCCCGCTATTCATGGTGCATGGGTGGGGGGGTGTCAAAACCCATAATAAACATTCAATATTTCTTCTCCATGAAAAATTATTATTAATAAAAAATTATAAAAAGAAAAAAACCACCAAGACAATGATGCTATTTTTGTTTGCCTTTGTTTTACGTTTTGTTTTGTGTGTTAGCTTTAAGCCAGGAAACATTCACGAGACAAAAGCTTTTTTGTTTGGTTAGCTGCATGTGTTCATGTCTTTTGGCGGGAATGTTTTATCTTTGTTGAAAGTGAGAACGTGTTCATTGTTTATGTGAAAAAAATGGCAAAAAAAATCCGTTTTAAAGGAGCTAATGTTAGCCAATTAAATTAATAGGTAATAGGTTGTGTCTTAGTTATAGCACTAATACATTGATGCTATTTTTTTAGCCTTTCTCTTGCATTTTGGATTGTGTGTTAGCATTAAGCTAGCATACATTCGCCAGACAACGTTGTTGTGTGGTTAGCTATACAATGTTTAATTGTCTTTGTTTTATCTTTCATTTTGTTAGAGGCCAGTGGTAACTTTTTCATCAAAACGCCATCATCCGCAATCCTAACGCTGTCCTGCGTTCTTGTCCAGTTGGCCAACCTTGAGTTACTGAAGCTGGACGAACTGGACTGCCTGATCCGCGGGCTGCTGTTCATGGACCGGGTGGGCTTCAACGGCCACCCTGAGTGCTACTACTTCCACAACCCCTCGGACACGCAGAGCTGCGTCAAGCAGCAGTGCACGCTGGACAACCCTTTCCCAATGCTGCTGGTCAACATCGGCTCCGGCGTCTCCATCCTGGCCGTCTACTCTGAGGACGACTACAAGCGCGTCACCGGGACCAGGTCAGTGCCTTTGATCACTGTATTGAATCTCAATGTTGATGATTAAAGTGCACGTAGTGTTTCACTGGCTTATAATTATGGTGAAATACACTTTTTAGCAATTAAATAATATAGTACCCTTTGCCTGGTTTTGGTAAAATTCTCTTTTTTTACTATGCATTTTATTGGTTCGCTTTTTAAAACATGTTAAGAAAAATCCTATGGAGTCAACAAAATAAGAAGATAAGAAAACCTTTATTTGTCTCACAATGGAGAAATTCCCAATTTAAAGGAGCAACATTATGAAAGGGAGAAAGTAGAAGAACAAAAAGTATATAAATAAATATAAAATATAAGTATATTAAAAATGGTTAAGTGGGAGTGAGTCCAGTCCAATTCAAAACTAGATATTTTTTCTTTCGGTTGCATTATTAATTTAAAGTATTTATTTACTTGATATCTTGTGCAATACATCCTAAAAATAAATGTAAATGAATAAAAATAAATTATTTAAAAAAAATTAAAAGAATACAAATTAATCAAGAGGAATTTAACCCAATTATTGCTACTTTTTAACATTAAATATTACACACCATATGCTTTCATGCCAAAAATAATTTTAAAAAATAGTTTAGTTTGACTCTATATTTTGGATTGTATTTTTGTATGTGTTTAGTCACTCATGTATTCTTTACAATTATAGTAATAGTTATAGTCTAGTATTGATGTATTTTGTATTGTATGCTAATGATCCTGTGGTAAAAACACCTAAAAACGGCTTTTGAGATTAGAAACGATAACGTTTCCCCTCAGTGTCAAATAAATGACTGATAAAGATGCTTTGTCACCTAGAAAACGTGCTAAAGGTGAACATAGTTAACATATTTACACCGCTCATCTTTATGTAATATCTCCCTGCATTACGCAACAGATACGGTAAGATTAGAGAAGTATTTTTATGACACATGTGAAGTTTTCCCACCTTACTTACAGTCGTTGATAACTGCCTCTGTCATCCCATTTCCGGTAATTTTTTTAGTTAATATTTACAAATGTAATTGAGTTAATTGTCATAATAATCTTGGCTAGAGAAGTTCCTGCGAACACAAAAAAAAACCCCACACACACACTGAGTCATTTGTTCAGTTCCTTGAGGTGAAGTCGGGTTGATTTGGATTAATTTAAATGTCGATTTGGAGCTATTTACATTGCTTTTTTTTTTCCTGCCTTTCCAGATTATTGCACTTCATCGCCCTCTAGTGATGTTTTTGGACCTATACAGTATAAGAATGCTGTATAGGTTTGTTTGTTTGTTTGTTTTGATGGGAATGTTTTATCAATATGTAAAAGCTTATACGACTTATGATTTCTAATATCTAATAATTAAATTCACACATAAGAAAAAAATATGATCGGAATTATTACATATAATTAATAATATTGGCTGAACGAATGCTATAACTGACAATTATTTTGATCATTGTAAATCTCGTTTATTCATATAAAGTGTTCTTTCTCCTCCTTAGTCTGGGAGGTGGTACATTCCTCGGCCTTTGCTGCCTACTGACAGGCTGCGAGACGTTTGAGGAAGCTCTGGAGATGGCGAGCAAGGGCGACTCCACCAACGTGGACAAGCTGGTCAAGGACATCTACGGCGGTGACTACGAGCGCTTCGGCTTGCAGGGCTCGGCCGTGGCGTCCAGGTGAGTGAGTGCAGCCAGCACTATGTTTCCCATAATGCATTTGGGCAAACATGGGGAAACAGTCCAGTGCTTTAAAATCTCGATTCAGTGCTTAGGAAGTAGAGGATGCCACAAACTCCGCGACTCACTTCAACATAGTTCCTTAGAACCAACTTCCCACATGATGGCACCAAGATGATGCTTTCATTGTTTTACTATGTGCACAAAAACGGTGAACTCACAGTGGATCCTTTGCCCAAAAAAAAAAAAAGTCTGTCAATAGATGAATTTGATACTGCCAATAAACTTGTTTTAAATCATGTAAACGAAGGAGGGTGGGGGGGATTAAAATTGGCAATCCGATTTTTGTGGATAAAATTTGAAATGATATTTTCAGTGCAAACAACACAAACTTAAGTCAGACCTTTTGCCTGTTAATCTCGCATTCAGATCGGCTCAAAGGTTAAGCCGTGAAGCAAAAGTTAGATCGAAAACACGGTCGTTTTTATCTCTTGTCGCTGTGTTGTTATCTGTTTTCGTGTAAAAAAAAAAAAAAAAACAACACATGCCGGCACACTGAATGTGATGTTCTTCTTTGTCAGTTTTGGTCACATGATGGGCAAAGAGAAGCGCGACACCATCAGCAAGGAGGACCTGGCGCGAGCCACGCTGGTCACCATCACCAATAACATTGGCTCCATTGCGCGCATGTGCGCCGTCAATGAGGTAAATGCGGGAAAAGTCCCGACGATGCGTTTTAAAGGAGTGAAACGGCAGAACTTGTGACTTTCTGAGTGCGGTGGGCTTCTTTACAGTGTTGCCTTGTGGCAATGGCGATCAAGCAGCATTGTACAGGGCTATCACGGCACGCAGAGCCGCAGCAAAGATGTTGGCAATGAAATAGAAAGGGGGTGGAAATTTTATGATGATTATTTTAAATACCCATATACTGTATAATACTATAGATTTATTGGAATCATTCATTGATTTTTTTAGGACCCCTTTGAATGTTATTTATATCAGCTTTACTGGATATAAATATATCTTTTATATCCATCTGTTTTCTATAGTCCTTGTCCTCACGAGTCATACCAAAAATGCCATCTTTTTTGCCAATTAAAATTTTAATTTTAAGAATACAATAAAATATTTTGAAATATAGTTATAATATTATGAATCTTGTATGCATTTTTTGAAATGGATTAAAATAAATAATAAATCCAATATTCATCAATAAATAATATGTACACTGGTATGTATTTCGAAAAATCTAACCAAAGTAAAAAGAAAATGTGGAAAAATCCAACAATAATTGAAATAAATCAGTAAGGTAATATCATCACATTTTTCATTTTCTGCATTGTTTATCCTTTATTTATTTATTCATTTGTTTTTAGATCTGACTGTCTTTTATTATTTTCTCCCAATGCATTTCAATGGACGTCAATTATTTTCGCAAGTCAGCTTGATCCCGATCCACCACGAATAACAGAAAATTATTCATTTGTATTATTATAAAAATTTATTTGTCTCTATTATTGCTAAGTTTATATATATTTATATATATATATTCTACATATATATATATTTTATTGTTTTTGTAGATTTTATGTTTTACATATATTTGGATAATTTATCTTAAATTTTTTTCCCTTTTTATATGTGTAAAAAATATAAATAAATGGTGAGTGTATATTTTGATGTGCACATTATAGACAGTATTGTGTATTTATTTATTTTTTCCTTTGGAATTTGTGGTAATTTTGCTCTGCCATGTTCGACCCAATCCTCAATCTGCTCGAGTTAGCTCATCTGCACCACCATGTGGCGAGGAGTTGACATATGACTTTTCTCATTTGTTTTTGAGGTTGATGACGCAGAGACGTATCATATACTTTTATTGATATACAGTACATGTATAACACTTATTATAATTTTGATGCCAATGAGGAAACGTTTTTGACTTGGCAGAAAATTGAGCGCGTGGTGTTTGTGGGCAACTTCCTGCGCATCAACACGGTGTCCACCAAATTGCTGGCCTATGCCATGGACTTCTGGTCCAAAGGACAGCTGCGAGCACTCTTCCTTGAGCATGAGGTAAAAACACACATTTCAACAACATTAACTCTTACACAAGTACAAGCTGCACTCAAACCATTCCAATGTAGATACAATTGCCTACTCTCCAAACAAAACAAGACAACATAAGACTCTCAGAAACACAATGCCTTATCATCATGTTATCACTTGTGTAGCAATTGAACAAGTTAGCAAGTACCAGAACAAGCAGCTTGTACCATAAGATAATTTAGGAGTGTACATCTTCTCTTAGTGCTCCTTGTCAAACATCACAAACAGCTGGACATCAATGTGCAACACTCCTCACACAAGATCTATTTATTTTAACACAAAGTTGGTTGAGATTCATATCAACCGTATGGCAAAGGAGGTGGTTAGTGCATGAATCCAGTTACAGAAAATTCTAATCAGTCCTTTGGTTACAAAAACCTGAATGAAACTTGCATCATTCAATGGAAATAAGTAGCATTTAGCATGAGAAGCTAATAAAGTGGTCTACTCCTTCACTCAGTGCTCCTTGTTGGACTCATGCTTGATACTGATCCAAATCAAAGTTCTTTGGTTCACAAAAGCTGGTTGAGATAAATATCGATTAACGTATATGACAATGGAACAAGCTAGCAAGAAGGTTGTGATCTGCTTCTTCACTTAATTCTCCTTTTTTTTTAATTCACGTGGAATTCCCCGGTCTCAGAAGATTCAAATCACAATCGCCCCCCCTCCCAAAAAAAAATTGTCTGATGAGAATGGTGGGAATGGTATTAGCTAGTGGCTAACGCGACAAGCTAACATCACGGTCCACATTGTCACTCACTCTGCTTTTTCTTGACAAACATCAGGAACAGCTGGACTCAAATACGCCAAGAAGAGCTAATTGAAAGTCATTTTGTTCACAAATAGCTGCTAAATTGAACAAACACGTTTCTGTGGTTCCCCTTAGGGTTACTTTGGAGCCGTGGGCGCGCTGATGGAGCTTCTCAAGACCACCGAGGACCCCTGAGTGGCCTCTCTCCTTCCAATGCTGTGATGTCATCAACTCTGGAAACCCTGCGAACGCCGCAGAGGCTGCTAAAGGAATCACTACAAGACACAAGAAAGCAAGCGTGGGGAAAAGCCATCGGGGGACCTCGTGTACATAGCCATCAAAGTGTAGAGGTTGTACTATTGTAATTACTAATTTATGCTAATTGACTTTGTTCTAGCCCGAGTTTTTACTGACGAGCTACTGTAGCATCACGCCCCCAGAAAAACAGTGGGATCTCTTTACGATGAGAGGAACTCAAACAGGGGATTAGCCAAAATGCTGCTAAGCTAATACAAAAGTTGCCCCCTTGTGGTCAAATAGGAACGTCACTGCACATGGCCTTTTGCTTTTGTTTCCCTTTGTGACTCCCAGTGTGGACCAACATTGTGTCTTCTTCTGAGCTACGCTTCAGGTAGCATCTCTTGTGTTTGTCTTGCATCTCCTTGCCTTGCGCCAAGCTATTCCTCGCCATCACGTCACTTCGGTCAAGACGTAGCTGCCCATGTCCCAATATTTGTGGACTTGTCTCCAAACCAATGTCAAGGACGTCGAAATCTTTGGTTCACAAAAATGTGGTCAGTTAGTCCCGTCAAGCCAACGAGATTGGGAACACCAGCATGGGGTACAAAGTCTGGCAAAGTAAGCAACATAAAACATGCCCTACAATATCCACTTGTCGCTAAAAGTGGAGCTAGCCATTCGGAAGCTCCCGTGAGAAGCTAATGCCAGCTAGAAATCCAGGAAGTAGAAACCTGCCAAAGTAAACATTAAGCATCCACATCCACTTCACACTTAATGCTAAAATGCTAAAAGTGGACCATCACAAGCTACTCTGTCACTGTCTTTACGCCTTATGTCACGCTTCTTTGTGTTATCTAGCCTTCAGTTTAATACCTCTGAAATATTACAGACGTCTTTCTTCAGAATTTGGAATTAGCGGTACAATCTTTTTTTTTTATTCAAATGTTTCTTTCCCTCCTAGGTGGTTCGTTTTGGACAGGTCTGAACACAAGAAATAAACATCATACCGGTTTTTATGCTAATGCGATCAATGACTATTGATCGCGTTAGCATACATCAGTTTTGTGTCAATACGTACCTTGAAAAGTGCACTCGGCTATTTGTTGGTATTCCAAGCCTTGCTAGATTGTCCTGACTGACGCTGAATGCTAAATTTGAAACCCTCCCGCATCCTTCCTTACACCTTTCATGCTTTTCTGTGCCATCTCATCCACCCTTACGTTAAATCCCTCTGTAACATCACTTGCCAACACATTTTATCATGAATCTTTAGCATTAATATTGGCACTAGCATTTTTTTCATCAAACTACAGTTCTTACCCTCACTGATATGGTTTTTGGTCATGTAAGAATCCGATGTGACCCAAAACTTTGTAATGGGGATGTAACCAGAGGTAGTTAGCATTAGCATAGCATCTTCGGTTTAGCAGTCCAAGACGCACACTGACTTAAAAGTGCTCTCGACTACTTGATGGTATTCCGCGGCCTTGCTTGATTGTCTAATTTGTTGCTGTTTGTTAGCGCTAGCCTGTAAGCCAAACGCACTTCCTGTTTACGTTCGCTTAACTGATAGAAGGGGTGATCTGGTTAGACCAGAGTCAAAACACACTGAGGTGACACGACTAGAGCAGATAATACATGTGCAAAACAACCTTCGAGTCCACAATTTTTGTGTATATTTGTTGTTCACTTGGATCCCCGTACTCCCCGCTTTACTCTACCATCCAGCCATGTTTATTGTCACTTTAAGTCACTCCCTTCACAGCTAGCTTGCAGCTAGCAGAAAGTCTCAAAGGTTTCACATCCGTTAACCATCAGCCAGAAACTAACCAACTGTTTCGCTCTCTTTTCTTTCTTCTCACGGTTTTTGTGGTGCTTGTTGCCTTGGTGATGTTTTGAGTGTGGCCTCGAACCCACTGACCTCCTCCCCTTCTCACACACACACACACACACACACACACACACACACACACACACACACACACACACACACATGTGATAGGCAATACTTGTGTACCA
>CAAKHF010007284.1:0-18097 GCA_901007745.1 Hippocampus kuda
TATTGAAAGGTTATTGGCACTTTGCACTTTCCTTTCTTGCCCATTCAGAAATTAGAAACACTGTCAAGTACTATTGTAAAATGCAATCAATATATGGTGTACTGTATATAACGTACTGGTATGGCTGGCTGAGTCTTTTTAATTTGTGAAAGCTTACTATCACTTCTGATCGGTTGTTACTCTGTACATGCTGCGACGTAAACATAATTTAAACCTCATTTTACTGTATTCATTTTAAAAATACATATTTTACAGATTATTTGAGTTGAAAAACTGCACTAAAAATGTGCGTGTACATGCAGCCAAGACTCACTGTAACCACCATCACCAACCCAGGCTAAACTTAGCTCTGACCCAACATCCAAAACTTGTCTCTCAGTTGAGATCCATCCCTTCCACTTTTCCTACTTCGACGGGGCTTTGACTGCATCTCTGTGCTTTTTTTTCAGGCATTTCAGAAATACCACCAACAACTGCGATTAGGTGAGTTTTCCAGTAAACATGGAATAGGTTACATGGGAAAAAAACACCAATAAGTACATTTGAGGGGACTGAACCACAATTATGTGTGAAATGAAATATGAACTTTGTGCAGGTAGTCCTCACTTCACCGATTTCCATGGCGGCAACTAATTTTGTAGTAACTCACGTAACTCAATGCAATAAATAAAAAAACGATTGAATAAAGAAAAAAAAACAGAAAAAGGGTGTGCCTTTTTTTGTCCTGATTTCTGTTATGCCCACGAGTTAATTGTGTGCAATAAGAAAAATCGTAAATAACTTACAATTCGCAGTCATCATTCCAAAGCAAGCGAGTGATGTTTAAGTCGTACAAATGAATGTCAACGGTAAAGTACAACACTACATAGTCAGGATATGACTGGTCATTCCTTATAGAGCAACTCATAGATGTGACAGACTGACACTTTGGCCTTGTCACAAAAGCGCACACTTCCTGTCAGTTTGTCACAAACTGAATGAAAACTACAGCGATCTAGGCCATGTGTGAGAAAGTGGAAGTCAGAGAGGGGGAAAAATAAAATCAACAACATAATTAAGTTGCTATAAAGCTAAGTTGAACTTGACAAGGGGGCGAAAACAAGACGGCCAGAGACTGACTTTTCGGCAAAACGTTACGCAACTTTTCCCGGCGCAACTCGTCGTTTGGGTGTTTCCTCCTGTGAATAAAGTCACCACGCCCGATAGAAAACCCCAACAGCCACAACGTGAGCCTTTTGAAGACATTACCTTTACAAGTTCATATGGTCGGAAGCGTTTAGTGGTGTCAAGTATTCTTCAGCAATAAAACACTTTCACGCAAAGAAACACAAATATAGGCACAGTGTATCATGACCAAACGGTATAATATCAGACAGAGGTGCACCATGCAAATTGCGTCGGGTTGTGTAAAATTACAATGTAATACAATGATGTATGATCACTGTACAGGCCCATACAATAGTGCCGGTCAACCGTACAGTGTACAGACGACTCGTATGGGTACACGGGATCGATGCACAATCTATACAGTATTGCAATATACAGGGCAAGGTTCTCATAGTCAACGAAAACTACTAAAATAACTAAAATGGAAAACACACTTTTGTGAATGACATCAAAATAGTTTTGTTACCCAAAAAACTATAACTAATACTAAAACGAATAAAAACAGATTTTTTTGGGGGGGGGGCATACATGTCTCGGTCAGGAATGTGTGTCAACAACCAGCCAACCCACCCTTGTTGGTTCGTTTGTGTTTCAGAATATACATCAATGCCCCCCGCTCACACACACACACCAAAATATGAGCAATATTTTGGGTAGGCCCATCTACCGGATGATGTTTGGACAACGGTTAGCATGAGTCCAAATTGTAGAAGTGCCAAGTCACCTCAAAAGAGTGACTTTTGAAAGTCCTTCACCAACCTGTGGGCCACTTTCAGCATATACACACACACAGGCGTTAAATCTCACAGCTGTCTCTTTTACCACACACACACACACACACACACACACACACACACACACACACACACACACACACACACACACACACACACTCAAAATAAGTTCAGAGAAACTCTGACAAGTGTTTAAAACGTAAATAGGAGACTTATTTGAACTTCCTCTTGATGATGTAGCATTCCTGTATGCTTCTATTTATGTCTATTACCCCACATTTAATGCGCGCGAGGCATGCTTTGTCTCAGACATATTGTTTGTGTTTACCAAAGAAACCAATTTAAATCTGGTTACTGAAGGAACTAATTCAAGTCTGACGTCATTATAGCAAACAGAGCCCGCATTTAATTAGCGTACCACGTGACTGTCGCACATATAAGCGCAAAAGAGGAAATAAAGCAAGCTGATAATGAAAATACCATCATTAAACAAACAAACAAAAACGGTAGAAACACAAAGGACTGACCTTCTGTGGCTTTCTTCCTGCGAACCAAAGTACCCCCTAGTCTGCCCAGAAAAGACTCGTCCTTTTTGCTTTTGGCGGACTGCGAGCTAGCGGACATCTTTCACAACAGTGCGTGTGTGTGGCCGTGTGAGCGTGGCTCTCTCTCACACGCACACACACACACAATAGTGATGACAAACGGGGAACGGCGCATGCAAACACACACACCGGCCAATTCAAGGGCAGAGAGGCTGGGGCGACGTTCGGCGTGACTCACGTGGACCAGTGCGTCAGTTCACAGCGCCCCCAACAGGCCAAAGTGGAACTACACACGGTGTTTGTCAGGGTGAAGTCAACTTGGCTGGAGCCAAGCTCCAGAATTTAGTGCCTTCAGGTAAACTGGCGTAGCACCAAATTCCTGGCCCCATAAATGAGCCTTGGAACAATATTCCAATTTGGCAAACACAAACACACGCGCTCACACAAACATGGTGACACCCTTTCCTCCAGTCAAATACATGATGGAATGAATGTGAATAATTTGAAGCTTGTATATAAAAGTTGACTCAAAAATAAAATGCATTCCAGGTTCAAGATTTTTATTTATTCATTTTTTTTCATAGGTGCATCGGTGCGAATATGTCCAGGGTTACTCCGCATATCACTCAGTCAGCTGAGATTGGCTCCAGCTCACCCACAACCCTATCGAGGACAAACACTATTGAACAAAAAATGTAAACAAAAAACAACAAAACAAAAAAAAATAGATGGATGGAATATGAATAACACTAGCAGTACAGTGGACCCTGTGGTTAGCATGTCTGCCTCACAGTTCTGAAGCAGCACGTTTGCGTTCGGGGCTTTGGCCTTCTTGTGTGGCGTTTGAAATTAAATGGAAGGAATACAGAATGCAGCTTCAGTTGTCCTCGCCTCCACTTTCTTGAACTGTTTTGATGAGAAAATAGGACAGAGTGAAAGGCTTGACACACATGAAATAAAATCCAAAATGAAGTAAACAACGGCATCTTCTTTTGCATTCACCTGAAGTCCTCACCAGCATCCAGTGGGCCTGAAGGCCAACTCTCAAGCGCTCCAGTGCCTCAACATCTTCATCTACTGGAGCAGGGAGTTGCCCCAGAGAGGGTGCAGGACTCCCTGAGAGGGAGGACGCCGTTGACTTGACTAAAGCTTTATCATCCTCCTAAAATGGAGCCCATGAGTTCATTTTCACAATGCCACATGGACGTTTATCACACGGTAGACAACAACAAAAACATTAACAACAACATCCAGGGGGCTTAACACAAAGCATTTGTCGTGATCTTTCTCTATCTGCCCACATGTAGCGACTGTTGAATTGTGACCAGCCTACTGCTCCTTACCTGCACGAGCACAAGCATGCGACCCCGAGCCAGGCCCTGCAACAGTCCAGTCAGCTGCCGCCACGCGCCATCGCCGGGGCCGCCCGCGCCGGGAATTCGCGCCAGCAGCACCAGAGCGGGGTCGTACTCGTAGGCGAGAGGCAGGAGGAGGCCCAAGGTGGCGTGCGCCAACCCCGACGTGTCCCCGCAGCCATTCTTCAGACGAATGGATACGTTATGTTGGTGCCTGGGCTCCTCTGCCGCCTCCTTGCTGATGTGCACTCGAAGTGTTGTCCTAAAAGAGCAACACGCAGCGATCATGATTGATGATACAGTTGCACCCTCGGTTCATCACTGGGGATGCATGACAAAGTAAGGATGATATTCACCCATCTTCTGGCAGGTGACTCAAGACTCCAATGCCTCCTAAACATACAACCAAAACGCTGCACAAAAAAAAGGGGGCGGGGCGTGGGAGGGGGAGGGGACAATTTGGCTTGCTTACACGTGCTAATCCAGTTACAGTTAGATCCACTTTTACCGTTGTTTGAGAGCGGTTGTATGCGTGATGACTGTTTCCAGTGCCACGGAGACGTCACGGACCAAGGCCAAGCCGTTGCGGATCTGGTCCGGGGAAATGGAATGTCAATATTTTGGATGGAACGAAAAGCAGCGGGGTTCAAGTGATAGCTTTAGCCACACATTTGGGTGCCAAGAAATGTCAACGGTTTTAGAGTATTTTGATGTCCGTGAATCCGAAAACGATTTTGTATTTATTTTTTCAAATTGGGACTAGCTTTTGAGATAATCCATGTTTTTCTTGAAAGAAAAATCACAATCACACACAAGTCATAAACTATGATATTGATCTTCTCTGTATGTTTCTGTCTTTCTCAAGCGGATCCATACAATATTCTTGCATTTTGATGTGATATCATGAAATACGGCAATGGTGAGCGCAGAGAGCCTTCCAGATGCTAAGCATGCTTCATGTGACGATTAAAAATAAAAAATAAACAAAAAAGTTCTGAAAGTTAGAAGGAAACAAAAGCACAAACGCCACTAGAAGCAACGATCAAAGTAGATTTTGGAAACCGTCAAAGCACTTGAACCCTTTCATGCACCCGGTAACCTGATAACATGATAAGCTGTCCACTGCAGTAACTGCGGTCCCTGAAAGGGTTAATTATCAGTTTATTTAAAAAAAAATAATAACAACTCGGCAGCCCAAAATATCTCTTGATACTGAAAAATAAATTAATTTTGTGAGCCAGTGAGTGTTATGTTCAAGGTATCCGAATTTTTTAAAGACATTTAGTTCAGGCCGTTTTACCCACATATGACCACCAGTCACCTAAAAATTAAGCAGCACATATTTGAGAAAATGTTTGAAGTGTACCTCATTCTTCAACAGTTTCCCGACAAGTGCAGTGAGACTGGATAACGTAGAGACCGCATCGCTGTCAAAATCCTCCCTTCTTGGAGAGAGAGGGAAAGACAATCAATGGAACTTAAGTCGTCCACTTTGGTTGTCGGCTTGAAACAAAAGAGGATCGCACTTTGCTGAGAGCGAGTCGGCATGAGGCGACAAGCTGAAGCGTTTGCATCCGTCAGGACAAGTCACGTTCTCCGGAATCACCACCGCTGTGCGTTCGGGAGGCGCGACGTATTTCTGAGGCTCGGGCCACGTTACGGCGTCGGCTGCTTCTCCTCTTTGAAGCTTTTCTTCTCTTTCTTTTTCTTCTAGCTTACAGTGCTTAGTGCTGACTTCTGAAGGGGATGCTTCTGCTGGAGTCAAGTACAAAAACAAAAGTTGGGAAAATACAGTAAATGGATGTTGAGCAGGTTAAGTGTTGATACGAAAACTGTATTTTCAACGGGCTACTCATCAGTCCAGTCATACTTGCATGCCTGAGACAGGACCAATACTTCCGATGAGCTGCGTGTACACACTGAATGGACTCCAGCGCGCTGAAAGACAAACAGTTCCACTCTGAAAAGTCGGGCCGTCAAGGACAAACTCACACTGGCGACGCGGCCGAACCTCTGACAGGGGCCTTGGAGTTTGGCGGGCCGGGGCGGCGGATCGCCGAGTAGAGTTTGAACCGTGACACACACGGACTGACTGAGCGAAGTCAAGTTGTATCCGCCCTAGGAAAACGTTGGGATGCTATCACAAGGTTCAAATCCTCATGAGAGGTTTTGCGGTCCGACCTCCAGCACGGCACACAATTTTCCCTCGGCAAGATTCATCAGCAGGTGGGTAAGGTGGGCAAAGATGTCGGGGGTGGCACACATTTCACCCTGGAAAATATCATCGCTCCATTAAGGGACAGAGGAAGGCTACCGGCGTGGTAAACTGGCTACAAAATGGAAGTGGATGTGATCACACCTCTCCACTGTTATGAATCAAAATGGCTACCCTACTGACTTTTTTTGGGTGGTTTTAACTACTTCTGCCACTAGGGGCACTGCACTGTACGGTAATGCAATTTTGGGTGCTTTTAACTACTTCTACCACTAGGGGCACTGCACTGCATTGTAATACAATCACTGGGGCCAGAATGCTACAAATGGCCCAAACTAAGAGCACGGTGGTGTGTGTCAAGTACCTCTGGGTCCCCAATGGCAGAGTCAAAGCCTGCACACACCAGCACCAACTCCGGGCAAAACTGTGACAAATTCGGGAGAGTTCAGTCAACGAAAGCTGAGCGTCTGTTTACATTCATGTAACTCGTCTCACCTCGTAGGCAACCGGCAGAAGGATGTGACAGAAGACAGCAAGGTAGTCGCTGTTCTGCATGCCGACCTGGAAATGGGAAAGAAAATGAAAAGAAGCGGTGGAAAGGGGATGGAAGGAGGTTCCCTGGGTCTGGCAAAGTTAGCAGACCTCTGAAAAAATTGGTTCTGGGACATTTTGAAGCAGCAAAAAAAAATTACCGGTATGCTTGTTTTATATATCGCAATATTTTATATTCCTGTAAGGCAAAGTAGAGAGAAATTCCCTGACCTGGCAAAGTTTTATACTTTACTATACTATATTGTATATAGCTATGCCAAACTGGAGAGTAAATGGAAAGAGGTTCCAATTCACGGGAAAAGTTAGTACACATTAAAAAAAATACAAAATTTTTAAAAAAGTATGAAGTTAAATTATTCTACAACTTACACATCAAAGTTGTTTAGAATGTTGCAATATCATATTTACCGCCAACACGGACTGTTGAAAAATAAACGGCGTGAGGTTCCGCAGGGCGAGCAGTTGTCAAGTCTATTGCAATGCTCTGTGCTTCAGCATTGTGAATATGAAAATATAGTTTTTATTGTTTTGAAAATAAATAAATAAATAAAAGAGTTTGTACACAATCCTGTATATGTACAACAATGAGTGATAAGTGCAAGACCTTATCCTGTCACTGACCTTGTTCCAGGGTACGTTTATATTGAAGCCAGCACCTTTGTCCTTGCCAACACTGTCATAGTCTGATTCTCTGAGTTCAGGCCAGAATTTCTGATGCTCATAGCGGTGCCAAGAGAAATAAAGCACGCTGTGGAAGGACAGCAATGGGAAATTCTTATCAAATCTCAAGAAATACAGTCAATGTGCACACCTTGGATCATCCTCAAATGCATACTGCACCCCTTGACCGTGATGTATGTCCCAGTCAACTACCAGCACCCTGAAAGGGGGAGTACGTTTAGGTATATATTAAAAAAAAAAAATCCCCAAGGATGTATTGGTGTGCATCCGTGTTACCTTTGAACTCCATATTTTTGCTGGGCATATTTGGCTGCTATGGCCACATTGTTGAACACACAGAAACCACTGGCGGCTCTGCGCATGCTGTGGTGCCCCGGCGGTCTATTCAGAATAAACGTCATGGCAATATCGGTCAAATGAAACAGAGAGAGATGGAGCTTTAAGTTCTTACCTGACCAGAGCCATGCCATTTCTCACCCTCCCAGTCATCACGCCGTCGACCAGCTGCAGTGCGGCTCCCACTGCCAGCGTGGCGCAATGATAGCTGTTCTGTAGCACAAAGTGGATGCAACCCGTAAAGGTCTTGGACAACTGTAAATGGCCGCCGAGTGACTTGGAACTACATCGAACCTCTGATTGTTTTCACGGCTTTCCATAAATGGCAGACAAACGCATTGTGACTGTGACCCGATTGCAAAATTAGCGAATGTTGGAAAAGAAATACCACTAACTGGATGGAAGTAGACTGCTCCATACTGCAACGTGAACTCCTGCAGGTCGTCCAGAGACATGTACGGGGTCTTCTTCACTGCTTCCAGGTACTCCTTGCTAGAGCAACATTTTCTAATACTTCAGGAGGCATGAAATATTTTTTTTGAGAGCAATGAGCGGTTCAGGACTCACCAGTGAATCAGGAGAATGTCGTCGTCTGTGGCCTTCCGGACAGGTACGGAGGCACATCGAGCAGCCAGACCGCTCCTGACCAATGCTTCATAACACGCCATTAGACGCTCGGGCCTCTCGATTTCACAATCTGGACTGGAAGCAGAGGTTTGGATTTTTATGATATATTTTTATGCTGCTGTTAACACAGCCGAGCATACAGTTTAGCTATTTTGATCACTCTGATCAAATAACACCTACTGGAAGAGAGGGACTATCAAACTGTATGAATCGCGGTCTCAGGGGCAAAGGTCTCGACATTCTGCTCTCCCGAGAGCAGGAGGGATGATCTAGAATTGATTGTTTTGAATCCAGCATAGTTTTTGGAATTGCTATTTGTTGTATTAGATACAGGTTCAGTGTAATGGAATTTCATTAGGATAGAAGATAGCCTACAAAAATTACAAACAAATCTAAACAAAACAAACACAAAAAAAAAAAAAAAAAAAAACGGGGAGGAGGAATTCCATTCTGGATACGTTCTTTAAACGCAACACCAGACAATGATGCTTGTGCACAACATATACATTTAACAAGTAACAAATACATTATCTTCACTTTAGTTTAAAAAAAAATACAGTATAATAATATCCGATTTAAAAAAGGTTCATGAAGAGGCACCAACAACCTCCGTTAACTACTCACAAACTTTTTCGACTGTAGTGGCAGCAACAATGCAACAAACAAATAAAAAAACAAACAAACAAAAAAAGACACAGGCCATTGCTGCAATTGTATCGTAAAGAGAAACGCAAACTAAATACCTTACGGTGCTGGACTGTTGTGTCCAGTTGTAAATACCGACTAGGGGGTTAGCTAAATGTAATCTCGCACTTACTCTAACCACAGCAGTTTGTAGCGAGTCATTTCCTCATCGTAAACCAAAGCTGTACTCATCTTGAATCTTGTGTTCTGGGTGTCTCCTGGCGAGAAAACTGAAGACTACAGAAAGAGAAATGAAGGCTCACAGCGCCTCCCTTGAAACACCGTAAAACAGGAAAGCGCTCTGTTTCTAGCCCTGGAGCAAACATTGGCTGTGTCCAAATTCGCGGGCTGCATCCTCCGAAGGACGCATGGTCGTTCTGTGACGTCACGTCCTGTGCGACTAGACCGCACATCGTTTCCAGATTCTAGAAAGGCAAGATAGGTTCCTTCGACGACTTTACAGGCTACTTCTCATGTAGCCTCCATGGACCGCTCTATATATATAAATCAAATCGGTACAACCTTGTGAATATAATATTCTACATGTAAATTATACAAATGTAAATTTCAGAAAAAACAAAAAAATAAAAAGGCACCTGTAAGTTTGCTCTATTTTATTTTCCATACAAAAACAATATTATGCTAATGTTGAAAATCACATTTACAGGATAATTAAAATATTCAGAGTAATTTTTTTGTTGTGAAACTTCATATCTTGTTTGCAAGTTGTTCATCATCGTGCATAAGCGACCTTTATCCCAGATTTGGCGGGATTTCTCACACTTATGGATTAATCATTGCCCCATGGTCAAGATGGCTCAATAACAGTATTGCTGTTCCTAAGACAAAAATGTAGCAGAGTGGTGAAGAGCAAAACAGGAATTTTTCAGTCGAATACATTTCTTGCTGTTTTTTCGCTCTCATTCTTCCTTACATCCCTCTTCTCTGTCCCTCCAACTCCTAGACCAGAGCCTAGACTAGACTCTGGTCTAGATTCCGTCCTTATAATACCCCGATAAAAGAACTGGGTGAAGGTTCGCCCAAAACTTGAACGTTGGTGCCGGTCCATTCCATTCTGTTCAGGTCTTGTCCGGCTCCGCTCACCCCTCAGTGACAATGTCCGCTTCTTGCGTCTTGTTTGCCGTTTCCTCCCGTGTTCTCGCCAGGCCGTCTAAGCTCCCCTCCTCCTTTTGCGCCTCCCTTCTTTTCACTTCCTTTCTCCTCCGCGCTCCAAACGGCAGCAGGAGCGTCCGCCCACATCTTTTCCGGAAGCACGGGTCGCAAGCGGCGTAGAGCAGCGGGTTGAGGCAGGAGTTGAGATAGGCCACGCAGGTGACGTATGGGTGGGCCGCCAGCAGCATCTGATCCAAGTTGCAAGAGTATGTCAGAAACCCGAACTCCAGGAGAAGGGACAGAGTCTTGTTGACGTGCAAAGGCAGCCAGCACAGGAAGAAGGCCAACACTAGAGTCACAATGACTCTGAGGAGCCTGCGCTGGCGGCGGCGGTCGGGTCGAGGACCGCGGCTGAAGTGTCTGCTGAGGAGGCGGGCCAGGGAACAGTAGCACACCAGCAAGACCACGAGGGGCAACAGGAAGCCGAGCAGCGTTGATTTGAGGCTCAGGACGGCAGCCCACCACATCTGGGCACGCTCTCTCTCATCCTCATCTGCCTCGTCTCCGATCAGCATGGAGTAGTCCATCTGGCACAAGAGAGAACCCGACTCATCCGGCCAGTCGGACTCTTGCACGGAGCGCAGAAGCAAGCCGGGAAGCGCCAGCACCCCTGCCAGCAGCCACAACCCCGCCAGTGGCCATGGGGCACGGGTGGGCGGGCGGCGGCAAAGGCATCCGGTCAGGACCCAGTAACGCTCCACACTGAGCACGCTCAGGCTGAAGATGCTGGCGTACATGTTGAGGGCGGTGAGGAAGCTGCTGAGCTGGCACAGCAGTTGTCCGAAAGGCCAGTGGTACCCCAGGGCTGTGTACGCCGCCCACAGGGGAAGGGTGACCAGGAAGCAGAGGTCTGCTAATGCTAAGCTAGCTATCAGAGAGTCCGTCAGGGAGCGGCACGGGCGCGGGGGCCCTGGAGATGAAGAGCGGGAGCTCTTGGATGCATCGTCACACTCCTTCTGGTCGGTTCGACAACACGGCCTCCGAAATCCCGCGGGATGACGCCTCCTCCCGTCGGCTCGGTCCACGTAAGCCCACAGCACCAGAGCGTTGCCCAGGCAACCCAGCACAAAGGCCAGCAGGTAGACAGAGGGGATGATGGAGAAGGAGGGAGACCAGTCTGTGTAGTCGCATTGGAAGAAAGGAGAGGGCGAGGGGGATGTCAGGGGGTCTGCGTCTGACATGTTGGACTTCATGTTTGTCCGTCTTGGCTCAGCTCAGCTGATCTAAGTACGCTGAAAAAAACCCCCCCAAAAAAGTTGAGTGAACTCCAAATTGCACGGCAACAAAATATTTAAAGTTTTGCTAAGATGAAAATTGGCCTTCCTGCATTTTCAACAAAGAAAAGTTTACAGAACTAATTGTCCCCTATATTTCCAACCAACTTACATACAGAAGGAAAAACAACTTAGCAAAAATGTTTTGGGGTAAACAACTTGGTTGCATTGTTGTGCTAACTAACACCGTTGCCATAAATGTCAAAACTTTAGATCTTAAAGTTGTTCCAACTTAAGTGGTTTTAGCCCCCCCACCCCCAAAATACAAGTTGTGTTTTTCTACAGTCCATTCGACAGCTTGTAGAGACTTTAGCTCATCAGCCACGTCTTTTTTTTTACTAACCGTTGAAGATGAAGAAAAACAGCACACGACGCTGCTACCATCACACTTTGCTGTTGTACCCTAATGGGCAGAAAATTTAGTTCAAGTTCAAAAAGTTCAGCTTTTGGTTTCATTGGCCCGCAGCATATTTTCCCACGTGTCTGGGAAATGTTGTTCTTTTTAACACCCCTGTTGAAAAAGATTTTGAAAAACAAATAAACTTTTTGTTTTGTAGGTCACATTCACTGTGGGGGGAAAAAACGTCTTCAATGATTCATCTTAGACCATTTTTTTTGGTCTGGGGTGTGTAGACTTTTTATTTCTACTGTCGGAAAGTGTGATGATAACCATAGAGTAGGAAACCGAACTTAGTCAAGACATGCATGGCTCCCCAGTAGAGCAGGAGCAATTAAAGTTATGATCAACACATTTCACGACGCAGACGCTAACAAACTTAGCATGAAGCAGAAGGTGAAATGTGAATCAATCATGCCCCCGTGCACCAACGTCCTCAAAGGGTGAGCAGGTGCACTTTGATCTTACTTACCCACAGACACCTCTTCAGGTTGAACCGAAATCTGTTGCAGCCTCTCTCGTGTTCAGTAGTTGCTTTCCTTCTGATGTTTGCATGGTGAAGATGGCGTCCATCTTTTAAACAAGCTGACCCCCCTCCCCTCTTCTCCTCTCCCCACAAATATCCACATCGATCCATCCCTCCTCTCACTCGT
Source organism: Hippocampus kuda (assembly GCA_901007745.1). Lineage (NCBI taxonomy): Eukaryota > Metazoa > Chordata > Actinopteri > Syngnathiformes > Syngnathidae > Hippocampus > Hippocampus kuda. The sequence continues at coordinate 12,394 of CAAKHF010007284.1, forward strand.
TCTCACGGCAGACCACACCGGTGGAGTTACGAGACAAGCAAACAGCACCCCCCCTGCAACTCAAGCACACTCACACCTCCCAGGACACACAATAGGATCCACCATAGTCTGCTTGCATGGGCAAACACAGATGCAAAAGGCTGATTCAACGCATCCAAATGCACGCCTATGCAAATGTATGACAAACACTTCTAGTCAACACGCAATCAAAACAGCACAAAAGGCCCCCTGAGACTCCGACAGTATCATTCAGAGCAGGTGTTAGTTACGATTCCCTCCCAAATGGTTAAAGTGTCAAAATGAAGCTAAAGTCATTACAAATATACAATTTTGTGTTTTCATGATATAAATTGATTTTCACGCTGACCTGGAAGGACGAATAACAAAGTCATTATATTGTGTGTATTGTCGTGTTTTGTTTTTTTTGTCGGACTGCACTTGTTCCGAAATCTTTCCTTTTACAAGTAGTCAAATTTTAACTTGTAAAGCATTTGGATATTCAAAAAAATTTACAGTTATCTCTTTTCCCACTAGACAGGCCTTTTTGATAAGTATTTTTGTTTTTGACGTAAAAAAAAAAATCTCTTGAAAATAAATATTTCCACGACTTCCCTCAATAGCAACCTTTTCCTTGTCAAACAGAAACTTAATTTTAACACATTAAAAAAGTAAAATATTTCCACTAAAGATGTATGCATGTGATTTTCCCCCTTTAATTTTATTTTTAATTAAAAAAAAAAACAGTAAACATTTCCTGTGTAAATTAAGAGTCCAGCCTAAATGGAAAATCAATTTTTTGACAATAAAGTTGTAGTTATGGAAACATTCCATTGCATAAATAAGAAAAAAAATGAGTTAAGTCATAATACTGAATTACAAGAATGAACTTAATACACACAAAAAAATTAAAAGTGATTTTATGAAAAAAAAAATTGTAAGGATGAAGCATGGGGGGGGGGGAATACAAGAACAAACTCATACATCATGAGGATTTTTTTAACAAGTATTAACGTTTTTTTTGAGTGTCACATTTTCCCAGAATTTCACCTTTTTTTCAGTGTACTTCTTAGTATGAGGAGTGCGGTACATTTTGCCCTCTAGAAACACGAGTAAAGCCTTGAAGACCATTTTTAGAGAATGAAGTCAACATGTCCCCCCACCCTCCCAAAAAAAAAAAAAATACAGTCCGACTCGGCTTCTCAATGACTTTAATCTATCCTCTCTGCCAGAGTCACTCATACATTCAGTCAAATGTTATAAAATAAAAAAAATAGAAAAAGGAAGAAAATTCTCAAATGTCCGCACAAGCAGATACACAAGTCATCTCTGCACTGAGGTGATTTAAAGAAAGCTAAAACATCTAAAATAACACAGTTATTGGTGCTTTTCGATGGTTAAAAGAGAAAAAAAACCCGACAACAACAAAATAATGCCAGTTAGATTCACACCCTGTGAGTGTGGCCAACAGGAAGTTGCCAAATAATTGGCTTGGGCAGGAGTACCTAATAATGAGGCCGGCGGCGTCCCGGTGTCAGTTGAACCAGCTGGTGTTGAGCTGCGTCTGTTTCTTGATGCTGGTGTCCAACTTGAGCACTTCCCGGATGGCCATGGTGGCGTACGTCGAGGGCGGCAGAGAGAACTCCAGCCGAAGCGCGCGGTACTTCCCTTCTGTTCAGAGGTGCGGGGGAGCACAATAGAAAAACCAAAAACCTTAAAAATCAATACGTCAATTCCAGATACCGTACAAAGCTGTTGACGTCGACGTTTCTTTTTGAGTCCTGACCTTTGTTGAACACCGGCGCTGGTTTCTTCTCAATTTTCTCAAAGTCGGTGTGGACCAGAGAGATCTTGGGGTCGTCGTACTGGATCACCTCCCTAACACAGAAATGACACCGAGTGCACTGAGTTTTTGAAGCGCTCGAGTTAAGTGATTCCTAACTAGGAAAAAAGAGTGTTGTGGAAAATAATCCAATTTCACAAAGACTACTTACGGTACTTCCAATAATACACCAGGGGACAATCTGACATTTCTGTGGTGTGCTGTGAGATCTTTTTTTTTTTTATATGATTTGAGGTTGGGAAACACTGCTCCAGTCAACCTCTGACTTCTTTTTTCTTTTCATTCGAGGCAGGAAAAACTCAGGAATGGATCAAAGCGGCACCCACCAACTGACATCGCTGGGCCTGATGAGGACGCGTCTGTAGGCTCCGGCCAGCGAGTAGTCCTTAATTTTGTGTCGCATGTTGTCAATGTCCAGCCCGTCAGCGCTCAGCATCTCTCTGTAACCTTTACCCACTGGCGCACACACACAAAATTTTTAACATTCACTCCGTAAAACATATTTTCACACTTTATACATTCAATTCCAGGACTTTTTTTTGTCCCATCTTTTTCAAGATGTGCCGTTTAAAAAAAATGGGTCTGAAAACGGGTCAAAACGTTTTGCGGCCTTACCGTGGTGGGAGGGGTAGATGACGTCGAAGCCAGGAAGCGGCATGACAATGTCATGTATGGAGTGGCTCTTTGCCTCCTCTTCTGACAGGATGTGCGCTTTGGCTTGAGAGACACAATCCCGTCGATTCTCGTCAAAGGTCAGAATGATCACAGTGGGCGATCCAAGGAGACGGATACTAACTTCCTCGGAGCACCAGGTCGCCCTCCACGGCTGTAAGCCCGAAGGCGTCGATCCGCCGGCTCACCATGGTGTTCCACACCACGCTTTGGTAGCTGTGGATGTACATCAGGCGGTTGTTTCGGGGGATCTGCACATAAAAAAAAAAGCACATGGGACGGCTCAACATGAAGACGGGGCCTTCGTGCTAAATTTACAATCACTAACCAGTCCAAAGGCAGTGACGATGTTGTTTTTGCCGTGCTGGGACAAGCCCCGAAGCAGCTGGCCCTCCACGCAGCGCTTATTGGGTAGCTTCTTCAGGGCCGCCTCAGGGTCCTGAGTCCTGGCCCACTCCTCCCTGCAGCGCACCAAGAATTCTTTCTCAGCTGCAGTGGGGGGGACGTATGACGGAAACCATTAGCGGGACCACAAAAAAAATGCCATTACGGGCGGATTAGGAAGGCGTTCGTACCTCCGGGACGAGGCTTGAGAATTAAATCCACCACTTGCTTCCAGTCATTCTTCAGGATGGCCCTGTCATGACAAAAGAAGAAACGTTTATTAGCACATAGCGTGAGCGAAGGTGCCGCCGATGTGTGGGACGGCGCTACCTGCCCACTTGCTGGGTGGGCACCGCCGTGGTGCCGAAGCGCTGCATGCCGTAATAGTTGATGAAGCCAGTCTGCTTGAGGGACGTCATGGCCTGATGGACCTGGGCGTCGGTTCCTGAGATGTTCCTGGGGTGAAAATAGTCACTCTTTCAATGCCAGCCATTTAAAATAAAAAAAAAATCAAAAACCAGAAGCTTCTTTTTGAATGACAGACCATTTTGTGACAGACCAATATTGTGATTTATGACCATTTAATACCAAATGAGGGATTAGATTCTCTTCTTTCATCACACACAAAAAAATGTTTGTTTCTAGTGTACCTTATTCCATTGTTAAGTAATTGGCAGTAAAACACTTTGGATGAAAACATGCTTTTTGGGAAAAGATATATTTAGCACACAGCAGCGATTCTGATCATAATCATTTTTGATCTTGTAATGCCTCAAATGTGAACCGCATTTACAATGAATTACAAGCGTAGGAAATGTACATTTGACAGATTTTAAAAACTATTTGCACTCGATTTAGTCGTGGTAGTAGTAAAATTTAGTAGTGTGTGTGTTGCAGCAAATTTAACGTGATAAACACTTGGATTAATCAAAAGATGCTTGGAACGGTCGCATTTCCAAGGGTCCACCACGTTTAGGAGTTGAAAAATTGTTCTGACACACACTGAGCTCATCCAAGAGAGGTCCAATGCTGCCATCTGCTGGCGTAATTATTATGATTATTTTTTTAACTGGTCAAGACTTTGCTTCACCGAGTTCGATTAAAATTTTTTTTATAGTTGACAGCAACCGGCATCCTCGTGAGGATTGCCATTGACAGCATTTCACTTCAACGGTGCTCAAAAAGTCGAGTGACAATGAAGTGGTCCAACTCAAAATTAGGCGTCACTTGCCTAAATATGCATTACAATTTTTTTTTTAAATTAATTCCATCACTAAAAACACAAAACCAGACTACAATTTCTTGTGCCTCTGCTTTCAAAAGATATGGGATGAACACATCTGTTCCACAAGGGGGGGGGGGGGTTGCAAAAATCCAGAAATATACGGGAACTGGAATACGTAACAGGCATTGATGGCGAATTTACTCAGTCAAGGACTCATAAATATGCCAAACGAAAGTCCAACGTTTCGCATACCTGATGACCACTGTAAAGTGGTTCCCCTGCAGCTCCCCCAGCTTGAGCGGGTGATTCTTATAGGAGAAATTTCCCAGCTTGAGGTTCATCAGGCACTTGTTGAGGTGAGCCAACCTCTCTGCGGTGATCCTGACACACAGACAAAACGTTAGCCCCCCCCCGGCGTGAGCGACGCATCCGGCAGCCGCATCGGCCCTGGCGCCCGTTCCACACTCACTTGAGGACAGCGATTTCTTGCACCGTGATGGCCCTTTTGTCCTTAGTGCCCATATAGGAAAACATGTTGGGTCTGAGCCTGACAAACACACCAAAATATCACACAGAGGGAATTCAGTGGAGCTTCAGTGGATCTTAGATGACCAAAACCACACCCCCACCCCATTAATGCCACAAAGTGCCAGGTAACAACTGTTTCCAAAGTGCTTTGACAGGACAGAAAAAGCATACATTAAAAAAATGGATTGAATCATTTTTGTTGCCATCAATCATCTGTGCCACACTTCAGCCCATTTCTCAGTAATTCGGTGGAAATTGATGGAAATTTGAATATTTACTTTGCGAGTTGATTTAATATATCAGAAGATTTAAAAATCGAGAAAAATTACAGGTTAGGCGTCACACTGCTCCTCATCAAAAAAATAAATAAATAAAATAAAAAGTTAGTCTAGAGCCCTGAGTTCATTATATGAGGAAATAGATTTGCCGTTGGGGTGTTTTCATTTGGTCACCAACAACAACAAACGCCCCCAGTCTCACCGTGTTGCAAGCTATTATTGGAGAACTTCAACACCACTCGTACCTGAGGAACTTTGACAGCACATTGATGGCGTCCATGGTGTCCTTGTTCTCCTTGTACAGCACAAAGTGGCAGAAGCTGCCGCGGTTTTTGGGCCAGAAGTGTTTCCTGGGTGCTTTTAAAAAGACACAGGAGGAGGAGGAAAAAAAAAACACCCACACATAAAGAAATGCGGAAGATCCTATCTGAGACGTTCACCTTGACCGAACAACGTCGATTTTTCTGCCTTGAACTGTTTAACGAGAATGGCAAAAGCTGCTTTGATACGCGAGCGTCTCCTAAGCTTCCTTGTGTGGAGAGGAACTTCTTACCTGCAGATGTCTTCACCTCTATCCCAAGAAGAGCAAAATATAGACAATAGAAGAGCGTTACTTAGCATAAGACGTTTGCGAGCGAGGGAGGGGCTGAGACGCATGCACAGACAAACCCGCGACTGGATTGCGCTTCGTATGGACTGGAAAAGGATCGGGGCGGGCATTCACAGTGAGCGATGCGTCGCAGAGCTGGATCAGACGCTCAATGGGAGGGGGGGGGG
>CAAKHF010007287.1:0-15470 GCA_901007745.1 Hippocampus kuda
CCAGGTTAAAAAAGTAAAAAAAAAAAAAAAAGAAAAAAAGCACCACTGACAACGTATGCCCCGAACGCACCTGCGGCACAAACGCACATGCAGCCACCTGGCGCACATCAGCGAGAAGAAATAACTTCACTCACACTCCAAAACGGCGCTACTGCTGCTGCTGCTGCTCCGGGACCGCGATGTTCCCTCCGTCGATTTGTTTTTACGGCGCGTCACAGCTGCTGGCAGGTGGATTGTGTAACCGACAAGTCCCGAGTCCAGCGTTCCGGATCCTCATTCCCCTCTGGCGTGAAATGACTCCGCGTTATTCTTTATTTTTATTTTTAATTCCTCTTCGGAGCCCAAGAAGAAGAAGAAGTGGCTTCGCTCCCTCGCTCGCTGTGTTCCTGCCCGGTCATGATATCATGTCCATGTGACACGCTCGGGCCTCCGTCAATGGCAACTTAAAGGGACCTCCCACGTGATGGCTTCTCGCGAACAGGGGTATTAAAAAAAAAAAAAAGAAACTCTGACAGCACCTGGGCCGGAGGGGGGGGCTGTGCTTTTACCAGAAAGATGATGACGATCTTGTGGTGATGTCACCGGGAGCCATCCCAAATATATGACGATGTTTATAATGACGTCGGCGACGATGATGATGATGATGATGATTAGGAATGGATTCAGCTGATTATCGACATAGAAAGAAAACATGCTCATTTTAATGACGGCAGAAGAAAAATCTTCTAAGATCCTTTGCCCACTAACAATTACTACGCATAATAATTGATACATAAACATTTAGAAATAAGATTTCGTCATTCCATCGACTATTCTAATTATTGACCTTGTGACTGCTAACTCCACCATTAACAAAATAGCAAGTTATAATTCTTGAAGAGAAGTTATAATAGTATCCTATTACTGCTTTTAAAAGTACTAATGATTCCCATGATGACTAAAGATCATTATACAAATCTTTAGAAATATTTATTAATTATTATGGCTATTCAATAAACCCTGGTTCGGCTCATTTGGGACAATTTTCACTTTCCTAATACTTAAGCAACAATGATCTGGCATTGCCTCACGACACTGCTTTTTCATGTATCTCCTGTTTCCATTCATTCAAACAGTACATCTATTCACATCTGTTGCTTAAGACCTTTTCTTGAGTGTAGCAAGAGTGTCATAAATCATAAATCTCCTCCTTCGGCTGCCATATATAACCTCTCCTGCTGGGCAAAAAAAAAAAAAAAAAATGGAACGATGCTGTCACCGCATCTGCCTCACAGATTCATTTCCTCCAATAGCTTCAAAAATAAATAAGTAATCCACGATCATTCACATGCAAATTTGTGACGTTGCATTTTGTATTTATTATTACTCATGAGTAATACGCATCCGATACTCTGCTGTTTTGGCTAGGTGCCATAAATCCCATTATCGAACATTCAATAATACATGCAATGCAAATATGTTATTGTAAATGTTATTCTCCATTCAAGTAAACAAGGACTTTACCTCACATATAGCCTGGCGTGACTGCACTGCACTGTATAGAAATATTAATGACATATATATTGTGGATCAATTTTCCCAACAGCGTACAGTCAAACGAAACAATTGTTAAGAGGTGGCAAGATAGAATTTCAGGGCTCGATCGGATTAAAGTGATGCTTTATTTAATGTACACGAGGAGGCCTGGGCACGCCTCAGAGAAGAACTGGTGCAGGGGTGGGGGACTCGAGCATTGCAGGAGATGAGTCGTGCCTCGGAGTACAATAAGATGATGTAGAGGAGAGCCATTTAACGGGAATAGAGATATTAGTCATCCGATGATGCATCTGCAGTGTTTGTGTCCACCGACTCGATGTTTCAAGAAAAGACTGAGATCACTCTGAAAGTTGTTTTCCAAAAGTATTATTTTTTTGAATATCAAAATTGCTTGCATGTATGGTGAGGGGCAACACGCTACAATGACAGCATATTTATGTGACTTATGTATAAGCTTTACAAGAAAAACAGAAACATTTTAGAGAAAGGAAATAAAAATGAACAACTGAGATGATGTTGCACAAGTGCGCACACCCTTTTAGAGGAAGGTAGGCAGGTCGGTAGGTACTCTTCTGTTTTTACTGATGTAACTTACGTGCTGTGTGGATGTAATTTATCTCAGAATGTGAACATTTCTATGTTGAATGACTCGTGTGAGTATTCAACTCTTAGTTTGACCAAATTGCAGGCAGCGGTACGTCGGTTGTGTGTCTATGCTAATTTTTAACGCTGCTCGACGTTCGTGACGCGTTGCCGTCGCCGCCATCTTTGTCAGGGCAAGCCTGCTCGTCCTGTAAATGTAGGGCGTGCGTTTTTTTGTATTAATGCCCTATCACGTTCCAGAAATTCACACTTAACGCCAATGTACACTTATTACATTAGCCTATTTATTATTATGAGTGTCCATATGTAAGCTAAAGTCCTAACGTGTGTGTATAATAAAACGATTTGATTGTGAAGTAAAAATATGGATCTGTTGTTCTTCAGGAGGTTGTTTTAAGAGATGTTAAATAATTTAAATATTAAATATAATTAACCTGATGCATATTGTGTGAAACGAAAAAAAAATATGCCGTGTGTCTTTTAGGTATAGCGCGTCTCTTCCTTAGCTCCCCCCCCCCGCTTATTTTTTTTTTCCTTCCTGAAACAAGATGGCTGTCGTTCCAGAGAGCAGAGTTCTCACGTTCAGCGTTTTTAAATGGAGCTCGTACTCCTCCGCGTATTTACCAGAGTGAGTAATTTTCACATTCGTCTGCCTGCCCTGTGCATTTAGGCCCTTGTGATATCCTGTGAGCACCGAACGAGTAAGCTTACTGGCCTAGCCCCTCGTCTTAAATCCAGGCTAGTTAGCTTCGGCTAACGATGCTACCGACATTTTTAGAATGATTTATGGCAGGCACTCGTTCCAAAGGATCTTCTAGGTTAGTTTAGTCGGTTCTCTGACAATTAAATATGCACTCCGTGACACTGTCCATCCAAATATTAGGTTTACCTCCCTTACTACTTGCACTAAGTCCCCGTTTTAACGACATTGCAGTGTGTCAACGTATGCTGTACTATTATATCGTACTCTTTTTCTCTTTGACAGCATTTTCAATAAGTATCAATCGCAGTGTAATTGACAACAGAGGAAAGGGGCATGCAGGCCCAGCATAATGCACGACAGAAACAGTTGAACTCAATAAAATGCATTGCGTGGACTTCTCAGCTAATATAAAAGTGGTTACTTCAATGATACAGCATTAGAAATGCAGTAGTAATGCCATCTTATTGCTTCTTAAATGCAGAAGTGACTGGTTTAAACATGCAAAAAAAACGAAACTAAAAAACAGCATGATAGTACTATAATCGTACTTAACACGAAATTTGCACCTATTAAAATACATTAGGCACATGCTACACAATAACACTGCGCTGAACTATATTTAAGAAAATAGAATTTAATGAGTGAAGCTTAAAAAAGACGAGCAGTTCTTAATGATTAAATGCAAATGGTTGAACTTATAAGTTATATATAACCAAACTGTAGTCGGGCAGGGACTCTTTCGCGGAATCACACTTTGGGAGTTATTAATCTGTGATTTTATACGAGTTAGCTGTGTTTAGCCGTCACGGTTGCGCCTCACAGCTCATGGGTGGGGGTTCAAATCCAGGTTGTGGAGTTTTCACATTCAGTCTGGCTTGCTCTCACATTCCAATACCTGCACGTGAAGGATAATCGCCATGAGGGCGTCTTTCATAAACGTAGCCCTGTTGTTAACAACTCTTTTCTGATTGTCGTCCCCATAAATGTGTATTTATTTTGTTGTATTTAGGAACATTTTGGTGGACAAACCTAATGATCAGTCGTCTAGGTGGTCATCTGAGAGCAACTACCCTCCGCAGGTAATTATGATGCTGCAACATGTCTCTTTTTAACCATTGTTACACAGAAATTTTGTGCTTTTTTTTTTTTTTACTATTAAAACTTAATTGTGAAAATATGTCTCTTGCGGTGTGTCCGGTTGACTTCCTGAAATCTTCGTATTCAAATGCAACTGATTGAATTTAAGATGCTGTCCCTGCGTCTTGCAGTTTTTAATCTTGAAACTGGAGAGGCCGGCGATTGTTCAGAGCATCACCTTCGGGAAATACGAGAAAACGCACGTCTGCAACCTGAAGAAGTTCAAGGTGTTCGGTGGCATGAGCGAAGAAAACATGACTGAGCTTTTGTCCAGGTGAGCTTAATCTGCTTACAAATACCGGCGATACGAAAATGTTATTTATTGATGCTGAAAGGGAACATATTATGCCATTCTTGTAATTCAAAACCCCTGCATCTCAAATGAAGAAAAGAAAGCAAAATATGTCTCGTTTAACCGATTTTCCCAGCATGTGCGAGAACTCGGCACGTCCAAGAGTAGAAGTAGTGAAAGGGTGGCCTCTTTTTTTCTTCCCCTCTGCCAGTGGCCTTAAAAACGACTACAACAAGGAAACATTCACCTTAAAACACAAGATCGATGAGCAGATGTTTCCCTGTAGATTTGTCAAAATAGGTGAGGAGCGGTTCACCCGCATGCAAATCTTAACGTTCGCTTTCTCGAGCTGTTTTGCCGGAGTTTTCCCTCCACTCTGCCCCTGCAGTGCCTCTGATGTCGTGGGGTCCGAGTTTTAACTTCAGCATCTGGTACATTGAGCTGCATGGGATCGAGGATCCGGATGTAGTGCAGCCCTGCCTTAACTGGTACAGCAAGGTAAGATATGGGTTTGTTTAAAAAAATAAATAAATACAGAAATAATAATAATAAAAATAAGATTTTTGTCAAAGTCCCTCCCAAAAATTGTCTTTACTCGCCTGAAATAACGTGAATTAATTTAGTTGTCATTTTTATCCAATGGCTTTTTTTTTTTTTTTTTTTGGTACATTTTAAAAAAAATTTCACCCTGCTTTTTTTGGCCAACAAACAAAACCCGACCAAATCTCCAGCACCCTCTGTTGCTCTTTCCCAGTTACTACTTCCAAGTTGTTTCCCCTCATTTGCTTCGACGTAACCACACAACAGTGCGCGTTCATCACAATCCAAAGAAAGAATTCCTGATCGACAGTCATTGAGATGATTGTCAAATTTTTTAATCAAACAATTGACGCGCCAATTGAAGTTGTACCCTAGCTGTTTTTTCTTCCATTCAGATTAGATGTGCGACAGCAACAATCACTGTCAGCGCAAGAGGGGTGTGGCCAGTGTGTGTCAAGTGTCCTTTTTATGCCCTTTGCAGTACAGAGAACAGGAAGCCATCCGCCTCTGCCTCAAACACTTCCGCCAGCACAACTACACGGAGGCCTTCGAGTCGCTGCAGAAGAAGACGCGCATAGCGCTCGAACATCCCATGCTCACTCACCTGCATGACCGGCTGGTGCTGCAAGGCGATTTCGACGCCTGCGAGGATCTCATTGACAAAGCCGTCCGAGGTCCGTCCGTCCCCCGTTTCGGGGCCTCCCGTTTTTGGCCGGTTCTTGTGTGCGCTGATGCCGCTTCTCTCTTCGTAGACGGTTTGTTTAACCAGTATATCAGCCAGCAGGAGTACAAGCCCAGGTGGAGTCAGATCATCCCCAAATGCAACAAAGGTACAAGCGCCCAAGAAATCAACAGAGACGACATGAACAGTGAGGCCATCTATTCAAAGCGGGACTTCTCCAAAACATTTCAGGATCATGTCAAAAGCTTTGTCGCTAAAACAATGTCGCCTTCCTTTTTCTGCGTGTGTGTCGCTGAACCTTTAACCTCCCGACCCATTCCACGCCATTCCTTCCCGCTTTCCCAAAACCCCCCCCGCCCTCTGCATCTCATACTCACATGCCTTCTTTGTACCGGCCTTCCTCTGCTCTCTACAGCCGACGCCGACGACAACAGACCCGGGATGAGGGGAGGACATCAAATGGTCATTGACGTTCAGACCGGTGAGAACACACGCACACACACAAGCAGTGTTTTGACTTGGTCGTTTTTAACCAAGGCGAAGCTCTCTGACTCATTTCCTCCTCCGCACGACTCTTGCCACGCTTTATTTGTGTTAAATCAGAAGATTCCGTATCGGGTGGCCGCTGATGTGTACTTCCCCTGCTGGAAGTGTGCGTGCGAGTGAGTGACACGTTATTGTCTGCCGAGCCAAGAGAAGAGCTTTGTTTCAGAAAGGCGCACACTGACCTTTTGTGTCGTTTGCACTCAAGGATGTTTATACAAGCGTTACATTTTCATTTTTGGAAAATGGAGACGGCTCGGAGAGCATCGCTTGAAATCGCCGTTCACAATTATTCCACGGCTGTTTTTTCCTCAACTGGTGGCATTCGTGGAATTCCTGTTTATTCCCTTGCAAAGTTTTGCATCACGTGACATTATGATTACAGATTGCGTCATACCGATAAGAGAGTTGGAAATTGATCGAGCGTCATTTGTGTCCCGCAGAGACGGTCTACTTGTTTGGGGGCTGGGATGGCACGCAGGACCTTGCTGACTTCTGGGCTTACAGCGTTCAGGAGAACCAGTGGGTCTGCATCTCTCGGGATACTGAGAAAGAGGTAATGTGGCCAGAAAGCGCGATGCTTAAAGTCGGGGATCCTCCAAACTGCAGCGGATCGAAGCAGCCTCTCACAAAAGTCAATCGTGTTTTGACCAGAACGGTCCGAGTGCCCGTTCCTGCCATAAGATGTGCATCGACTCGCAGCGACGCCAGATCTACACGCTGGGCCGCTACCTGGACTCCAGTGTCAGGAATAGTAAGTCCCTCAAGAGTGACTTCTACCGCTACGACATCGACGTCAACACGTGGGCGCTTCTCAGCGAAGACACGGCGGCCGACGGGGGGCCCAAGCTTGTGTTCGACCATCAGGTAACCAAAGTCTGCTCATTGTCACTGAAAGACAAAACCATTCTTGTAAATAATTACATTTCGGCGTGACTCATTCCAAAACGGCATCTTACACGTTCGGCGTGTGAGCCCGATGTCATGTCGCTCCGCCTTTTTTTGTCATCCGAACAGATGTGCATGGACTCGGAAAAGCACATGATCTACACGTTTGGCGGCCGCATCCTGACGTGCAACGGCAGCGTGGAGGACAGCCGCACGTCCGAGCCGCAGTTCAGTGGCCTTTACGCCTACCACTGCCAAGCGGCCACGTGGAGCCTCCTGCGGGAAGATTCCTGCAACGCCGGCCCCGAGGACATCCAGTCGCGCATCGGACACTGCATGCTCTTCCACACCGTGAGTCTGCAAAATCAAATCGTCCTGCCCGATGAGCTTGTATCTTAACTCATTCACTCCCAAAGACGGTTTTAAACGTCTTTTCAGACTTGGTCCAGAATTGGCTGGTACTGAATGAGTTCATCACAGTTCCCTCCCCTCCCCCTCTGTCATTCTCAGAGAAACCGCTGTCTGTATGTGTTTGGGGGTCAGAGATCGAAGACCTACCTGAACGATTTCTTCAGCTACGATGTGGATGGAGACCACGTGGAGATCATATCCGACGGCACCAAGAAGGACTCGGGCATGGGTAAGAATTGAGTTGGGCGATATGGCCTGAAAAGGAAGTCTGAGATTTTTTTTTCTTCTTCTTCTCAGCAAGAATTAGTTTGAAAAATTGTCGCAAGAGAGGGTGGAAAAGTTACTCACTTGGCAACGCTGAGGTGGAGGGGCTTCGATGTCAACATGGGCATGAAAAAAAAGTTATCCAGCCAAATATTAACTCATTCAGTACCAGCCAATTCGAGACCAAGTCTGAAAAGACGTTTAAAAACGTCTTTGGGAGTGAATGAGTTAATTAACTGCTAATATCTATGAATCGCTCCGATTTAACCAGAATAAATACGCTGCGCAATCTGGAGCCAAAAGAGATGACAAATTGCCAGCGACATTGTGCAAATGCATAAAACAACTGAAAGGGACGGACGGAAGGAAGGAAGCGGCCAGCACAAACAGTTGCTTCTTTGTATCTTGTAAATCTCTCTCTCGCTCGCATGTGAGTGAGTGAATGTGCAGCTCAGACAGCGGCGCTGTCGCATCGTCGTCGATGTGTGTCAGCAAAGCGAGCCTTTGTCACCATTTTTGAATATTTGCCAAAGTGCAGTCACTGTTGGCGTGATTGAATGAACCTCTGCTTTCGAGCTAAAGAAGAAAAAAATAAAAACTAGTTGAGAGTCCGACAACTCTTGCAAGCGTGCCTGTGCTGCTTTTTGACCAGCGTGTAAATAACTATTGGGGCCCTCAAAAAGGCCCCAAAATATGATCGTAATAAAGTATTTGGTTTGATGTCTTGCTCGTTGCGAAAGACGATTGACTGACTTGTATATAAAGAGCTGAGCTGTGGGGATTTCACCACGTATTAAGCGGCGGGGAGGAAATGAAAGTCAGGCTGAATTTGCATGCGGCGCGCGCCAGTCTGGCCTGGTTGCCATGGCGACATACTGTTATGTTTTCTTTATATATTTTTTTTATTCAGCGCTATTAATTCTGCTGCCGTGGTATTTCTCATGGTTTTATTTTGAATGGCTGAAATTGAGCTTTTGTTCCCAGGTTGAATAATGATTGTCGCCTCATTGCCCCCCCCCCCAATCCCCCCCCTATCCCTCCCTAGTACCGATGACGGGCTTTACCCAGAGAGCCACCATCGACCCAGAGCTCAATGAGATCCACGTCCTGTCGGGCCTCAGCAAGGACAAAGACAAACGCGAGGAGAACGTCCGCAACTCCTTCTGGATCTATGACATCGCTCGCAACAACTGGTAGGGCACCCAGTGGAGGGGGGACCGAACGCGCACCAGAGAAGCAGCCCCTCAGGGTGCAGCCGTGTGTGTGTGTGTACTGATTCGGCACTCATCTTTTTTGAATCACCGGTCGGGAAAGTACAAGCCGTCCTCAGTGTTCCAGCACGTTGATTTGAGTTGTTCTTGTTCTCCGCGAGCCCAGTCGAACAGACCAGTGAGATTTTTTTTTTTTTTTACGCGGATGTGCGCTCATTACTTTTTTTGGTGCCTGCGTTGTCATTTTATTTCCACAAAAGTGGATTTATAAAAAATATTGTAAGTTTTTTTTTTTTTTAGAGATACATGTACCCTTTATCCCGTAGCACCTTAATTTAGTTTCTAATTGGGAGGCTTGACATCTCATTGAGGGACAACCACTAGTTGCGGAACTCCAGTATTTGATATCATTGTGGAAAGGAAAAGTCGCCCTCTCATTAAAGCCTCCAAATGGACTCGGCGCTGAAGTTTTTACTGCCCATGTGGTGGCGGTGGCTATTCATAAGGTTTTCTTTGAAGTGTTCCCGGGAACGGTTATGCTAATGTCCATCCTGTTCTATTTGTGCTGATGTCCAAGGTCCTGTGTGTATAAGAACGACCAGGCAGTGAAGGAAAACCCCAGCAAGGTCCCGCAGGAGGAGGAGCCGTGTCCGCGCTTCGCTCACCAGCTCGTTTACGACGAGATGCACAAGGTGTGGGGGGTGATTTATTTCGGACCTCATCGTCACAAACGTAACTACTGTGCACAATTTTGAACATGACACATTATTGTGAAAGAACAAGGACGGACTTCCTCACTGACACCTTTTCAGAAAAGCTCTGGTATAAGATTGATTTTCTGGTTTCATTTCACTCTTGATGAGTTGTCAAGCGGAGACGCAGCCATTGATATGCAAAAAAAAAAAAAAATTAATTGTCTGGTTTCCCAGGTGCATTACCTGTTTGGCGGCAATCCAGGCAAGTCTTGCTCTCCCAAAATGCGTCTGGATGACTTCTGGTCCCTGAAACTCTGTCGGCCCTCCAAGGAGTACCTGCTGCGCCACTGCAGATATCTCATCAGGAAGTACAGGTCGGTGGCTGCCCGGCAGACCTCCGCTGCCATCTAGTGACGATTCCTCAGAACCGCGGCACCGCCGATGTCTTTGTTGTGTGGCCAGGTTTGAAGAAAAAGCGCAATCGGAGCCACTGAGCGCGCTCAAATACCTGCAGGATGACCTGTCGCTCACGGTGGACCACACAGACCCCGAGGAGACCAAAGAGGTACTGGATTCATCTTCTTTGCCTTTGCAGGGATATTTTTATTGTCACTTCAAATGCGGTTTGGATTTTGCTCTTGCGGGCGATGGTAATTTCATGACGATTCATCTTGCGCTGTAGTTCCAGCTCCTGCCCTCAGCTCTGTTCAAGTCCAGCAATGACTTCATCCCTCTGGGTAATACTCCAGATTTTTTTCCCACACCCCTTGTTAGACTTTTGGCAATATTGCTGCCTGAATAACACATCACACATGGCAAAACAAACATACACGGTAGCACTTGACAGACAACGGTGATTCGACTCACCTTCTCGATTAACTCATTCACTCCCAAAGACGTTTTTAAACGTCTTTTCAGACTTGGTCCAGAATTGACTGGTACTGAATGAGTTAAATGTTCGGTAAATGTGAAATGTGCCTCAGGTTTCTCGGACGTGGACCAGACGTACGCCCAGCGCACGCAGCTCTTCGACACACTCGTAAACTTCTTCCCCGACAGCATGACGCCGCCGAAGGGCAACCTGGTGGACCTCATCACCCTTTAGCCCCTCCCCCCGTCCCCTCCCCCCTGCCCTGCGACGCGTCACCACCTCGCCCGCTGGACAAAAATGCAAAGAGGGAAAAAAAGGGCGCGAGAGACACCAGGTACTTTCCATTTCTAATATCATGCCCCCTCCCATCATTTTATGTCGCCATCTGCTGCTGCCACCCCGAGACTGAGACAATGTCTAGCCAAGACTGTGTCGTACTTGAGTGGAATCGTGTATGCGTGCGTGTGACAACCAACTGCCAAACCTTTTTTATTTTTTATTTTTTTCCTCTCTTGCCTCAGTCATTTGCATCCTCACTCTTAGCCAACCAGGCCCGATTTACTACATTTGGAGTTCACATTTTTTTGAATTAATAGCACTCATTACAATACCGACATCTAGTATTCTGTGGTGGAGTAAAATACAGTTCTGCTCATAATTTTGTAGACCGTCTATCATGACAGAATCTGCGACAGTCCACTGAACCCCCCAAAAAAAAAGTCTCTAAAAGGATTATCTAATCTATATGTACAGTTATTTAATAGTAGTGGTATGGTACTGGAGTGTGGGGTGCTGGAGCCTACCTAGGCCCACTACACCCTGAACTGGTCGCCAGTCGGTTGCAGGACACATATAAAGACTAAACAACCATTCACACCCACATTCACACCGCCGCTGAATGGGAACCGATCCCACGGTCCCCCCGCACGCAAGTCGGGCGATTTTACCACTACGCCTTCAGCAACTTGAAAAAAAAAATGCAGTGAGAGCTAAGTTGGTCCACACGTGCAGCAATCCCAGTTCTCCTGCATTAAAAAAAACAAAAACACTATATTATAACTGCTGCATTATTGTGTGCGTGCATGAGTGTGTTAGCCGTTAGCCGCATAGCATCAGCTTCCCGTTTGTGTTCGCGTCTCCACTCAAGACATGAAATGATCCGGTCGTGTCAATCTCATGTTTCGGTGGTATCGCAGCACAGAAAAGCACTGGGTGAATGAATGTTGATTTTTTTTTTTGAGGGGGGAAATGAATTTGATTCGATTAGGGCATTTGTGCGACAACGGCCAATTTCTGTGGTTTTATCTTATTTTGAAAATTCTTATTCTATATCACAAATGTCATTTGCGCCGCAATTACCAGCTTAGTGGAAAATTTATCGAGAAAGACTTAAGATTCGTGCCCGTAGTTTTTGTGTGTCAGAATACGCCATTAACAGAGTTGTGGAGTGCAAATTAAATTTTTGTAATAATAGTAAGAAAACAAAACCATACCCCCCTCCCGCCCTCCTCCTCCCTTATGTTAGAAACACTTAAATAGAATTGTGTGGTGCTTTTCGGTTGCACTTGAATTCGCTTGATGCGCATTGTGGTTTGGAATTTGATAGCATGTGCATTCGCATCTTGAGAGGGAATTATAAAATGTAAAGAAGGAATATTTTGGCCATGGTGAAAATAAAATGCAAGAAATAGTTTAGGAAGTACTGCTATGAGAAAAATAATTTGGATAGTAGGTGATTTTTTTTTTTTTTTTTTGCGAGCAAAAGTATACTTTATTTTTGTCCTCGGACTTTATTATTGTAAAATTCTGACTTCTATTTAGAAAAGTACAACCCCACCCCCCTTTTTTTTTTTTAAATGCTGCCTTATTCTCTCATGAAAACTAAAAAAAACAATCTGGGCAATCCCTCCCACTCTTGAGGGTCTGATAAATGATGATCTTAAATGAAAAGTTTTCAACATTTCAATATTATTGACTTCATATTGTAAAATGACTCTTGTCAAATATTTACTTAGGATTTTATGACAATATCATTTAAATACCCCAAATTCATCCAAATTAAAAATTCTCCGTCTCTATGTAGGACCCGGGAAAAAATAAGTTTCTATTTTCCACAGCGTTTAGACTTTTTCTTCTAATTCTATGACTTTATTCTCATTGCATAATTCAGCGTGGCCCCAATATTCCTTTCTCAGACTGGCATTGATGCGTACCGAATGGCGTTAAGTGCACCGCCATTGACGACTTGTCGTCATGACTCCAAATTATGTGAGCTGGTGATTCCACCGTGTACTTCTTTTACCTGAATGCTGGTCATCATTTGTGTTGAACCAGGGCATGTGTGTGCATGTTGCCGTGTGTCTGGGAAGAGAAAAAAACAAACAAAAGCACCTTTTGTTTCAAACCGATGCCAAATATTACCGTTTGATTTCCTCCTCGTTCTCCCCCCCCATTATCATCTTTCTCGAGCCTTGATTGGAAGTGTGGCGTTCCGAGTGTAAGTACTGTGAGCACTTCTCTGTGGAATGTGTAGAAAGCCTTGTAGTATTGCATTGTATGTAATGTAAATAATGAATAAAGATTGTATTTTCTTCAGGTTTTCTTATATTCTGACTTTTGACATGTTCTTTCTCCTTCTCTCCAGAGTACCTTTTTCAAAATGCACTTTCACGCTTGTATGTAGGGGTTGGGGGGGGGGGGTGAAAAAAAACTCAAACTTTATTTGCAAAAGGTAGTGACAACGATTTACAACTTCCAGTGTGTCAGACCCCTGTTGTTCACTTGTATCAGCAAACCAACCATAAATACAAAAAAGTACAAATACTAAGAACAAACTTTGGTGGTACATCAAAGACACAAAAACAAAAAAAAATGTCGGTGTAGAGATTAAATAACAGATGCAGTAATCTCCTGCAAATTCTCAGTTCACTATTCACAAAATCACCTGCTTGATTTGTTGTTTTTTTTTTCTGGAAATTTTATGTCGTTAGTTTTTGGGTGTTCTTTCTGAAACGCCACAAGAGGGCGCCAAAGCCACGCCCGAATACGAAATTCTCAAGGAAGGATCCCGAATTGATACATTTCGACTGAGACAAGCTGTGTCTGTCAGAGAGGAAGTGTTTTTTTCCCCTTTCTTCAAATGTAATCATATTTAAGCTATTTATTTTTAAGGATAATAAGGAGTTTGAAATGATGAACCATTTTGTCATGCTTCGGGTATATGTACAGTTGAAATTATTAAGATGGGCCAATATAAACATTTTTGGGTGCATCCGTTACGCATGTTTTTTCTCTATTTTACTAAATAGTGGGGAATTACTGTATTTTCAAGTTGAATATATATTTATTGCTTGACTCTTAACGGGGAAGCAAACCATTTGAATACATTCAAACAAATGTGCTCAGGTCAAAAAAAAAAGACTTGAACCGTCCAGCATCGGCAATAAGACTAATGATGATAAAAATATTTACAGTGTTTCAGCCAGAAGAAGCTTTTAGTCGAGCCGTAGAATTTTATAGAGTTCAAAGGTCTGATTTTCATCAGTATAGTTTCATCAAGTACAGTGGTGCTTTGAGATACAAGTTCAATTGGTTCCATTGAAGTGAATGGAAATGCCAATGCATTCCACACTACCCTTCGCCCCCCCCAAAAAAAAACTAGACAGTTTTGTAAAAACATGCAGCAATGACAATGAACCCGAATCTAAAGCATTAAACTTTTTTTGCTTCCGTTCAATGAACATTCTGGCACTGCTGCTGTGCTTCCCCTGGCCGCATGGGGGCAGTACAATACCAACTGACTCAAGGCACCACTGTATCGTTTGAATCCAAAACGTTAAGAGAGTCTGTGAACTGTTTTTATCTGTGGGCCTATAAAAAGCCGCTGTGTGTACAAAGAGTATAATTGAACATGGATATAAAACCCTTTCGGAAAGGCACCGTGTGCAAACCTCACTTGTGTTATATGCTGAAGTCAGGATACCCAATCCGCACTCCCTGCTTTATTGGGCTGGGGGTGAAATGTTGACTCCATGCCGGGCTTGTACTCCCTTACAGGTGCGTGTCCTCCTCGTCGGGGACGTCCTCCTTGAGCAGGTTGTCGATGGGCACGATCCAGCCGCCATCGTTGTTGAACTCGCCGTTGAGGACCAGTTTCTTTTCCTGCATCTCCGGCTGCACCTCCATCACCTCCAGCGTGGGGTTGTCGTGGTAACCGTTCTCCACCGTGTGCAGCTCCTCGGTCAAGTGTTGCTGGTGAGTTTCAAAAGACATATTTCAACCAGATCACAACTCGCACAACCATAACAGGTTTTTGCTTGTCATTGAGAAATGGTGATGCTTTTGTGGCCAACAAGGTTGCTCGGTTCGCATCCCTTTCCGACAAATGTCCCGTTTACCTGGTTCTCACTGTAAGGCTTACGGTGGTGTGATGCGCACACGGCCAGGATGATGATCATAATCAGCAGAGCGCCACACGATGCCAAAATGGCAATCAGGGTTTTGTTGTCGGTCGGCTTCTTCAAGTGGGCGACAAAAAAAGAATCCAGTTGGGAATGTTAGGGGCATGTCCAAACTAAAATGTGCGTTTTCTGGATCAGTACCCAACCCACCTTTGTTATTTCTTCATAATACTGAGTTGCCAGGGCTGTTTTCACTGTAACAGACCAAAAAAAAAAGGGTTTAGACACTATTTATTGACTGTTTTGCTCAAATTCGGAGACCCCGGGGGTATTTATTCCATTTGTGAGGCGCAATTTGACCGTAGCGTGGCTAAGTAGTTTGGATAATGGCTGGATTGGAGGCAAGCTGTACCTTTGCCATTGATCTCCACGCAGTCGAACACAAGTTTGCCTTTGTGGTGGCGCCACGTCAGCGTGCAGTTTCCGTCTTTCAGGTTGCCCATGAGGCGCCTGCAGACCTCCACCAGGTCTTTCTCCTCCTCTTTCTAAATGAGCGCAGTTTGGAAAATGGTTGTCGAGAGGCACAGGTTGGGGGGGGGGGGGGTGGAGTAGGAGAGGATCGACTGCAGTGGGAGATTTGGCAAAGAAAAAGTGGTTGTCAGCTATCATCAAGCGGTGCGCTTGGCACACGCAT
>CAAKHF010007292.1:7519-39463 GCA_901007745.1 Hippocampus kuda
GGGGGGGGGGGGGCACCAACAACAACAACAATCAGTAAAATAGTCTGGTTGATGTTCACGTTCACCCGAGCGGCGAGATACATTTCTGAAATCCATAAAATGGAAATTGACAACCGAAGACCCGTTTATGATTCGGAGGTTTATTGAATTTCACTGCCATGTTTATACTGCGCAGGGTATGCACTGCAAATTTGCCGCCTTGATCCGTCAATACATTGTAAAACAGAAACATTAAAATAGAAATAAATAAAAGCTCCATGGTGATTTATAGCCCTCATAAAAAGCTCCGGAGAACCTGCAAGGTGAGTCAAGGGCATTCGGCTTCTCTGCCTGCCTTAATATTCAAGGTGGGAGCATACCTGTCCCTGAACGCACAGTACGCACACATTTGGTAAACCCCTTTCAGAGCACATTTCACGACCATCCCACGATAGAAAACCACGACCCTGATGTGTGATATTTTTGCTGTGTTGATAGGGGCGCATTTGTGGTGTGAGGAATATACTTACACCATGTTTGCGATTTTTCGAAATGCAATCTGCTGTTGCACATGTATGCCACAAAAAAAAAAAAAAAGGACATTTGTAGGATATAAAGTACACCGTCTTCTGAAACGTGTCAATCTTTGCACGCCTACTTTGCAGGGGGGGGTGCCCCCTGGTGACTGGAATGTGTTACAAGCCAAGTCGAGGTGTCCCGACAGAATACCAATGCAAGCATTTGACAACTTTTGTCAAAATATTTGTGTGAAATTGGCCCGTCAAGTGTTGGCTTAAACAACAACAACAACAACACGAATAACAAAAGGATGAGAGGACAGCATGACTTTTGGATGACTTTTTAAACTTGGACTTGTCTTTGTGAATGGGACGGTTTGGAAGCGGACCACCGACTAATTGTAATATCAAAGGATGGATCTCGATGCTGAAAAGGAGCCCGTGGTTCTCTGAAGCCGGTGATTTATGCGCATCCTGCAGACTCAGAAGGACACTGAGACGATTTGTGGCGATGGGAGGACCGCAACCCCCTCCCAAGAAAGGCCAATGAGTGTTTTTGCATATGACGTGCGACTTGGAGTGAACGCATTAATCATGAAGCGGCAGTGCAGCGAGACTGAAATATGTCATTTCGGGAGATCGCCGGGGGGTGTTGAGACAATTTGGGGATGGGGTGGAATTTATGGAGCTCACACTTGAGCCTGTTGCATCCTCTGAGAGCCAATTACAAGAGCGGGCAGTTCAGGTTCTCCGGAAGGCTATCCCAGAAGGCCACGAAAAATGTCAATGTCTCTTCATTTGGAAATCATTTTAAGTGGCATACTTAAAAACATTTTTTTTTAAAAAAAGTTAAACTCAAACCCAGCCGTTTTAATTGATTTTGACTGATTTACACATTATTCTGTTCTTTTGTGATAGACCTGACTGATCCCTTACACCCGCTGCTACCCACTGGACAGATTTTAAATCATTTACAATGCAGACATGCCTGATCCTAAGTCAGACAAAAAAAAAAAAAAAAAGGAAATGACGTATAAATACGTCATGGGTAGGCGGGCATGGTGACTTTTCTTGACGTATCTATACGTCATGGGGAATAAAAGGGTTAAGTGACGTGATTTTTGCTTGATTGATAAAATATATCTCTCGGTTGCTCCTGAACACATCATCAGTGATATAACCTGGGGTCCTCGGATGATTTGGGACTTTCATCATCAGACATCCTCTTCCAGACGACCAAGCCACGGTTGATCAGACGTTCAGGTGGCATTTGCTACCCCACCGTGGATCTCCTCTCCTCATCCAGAGCCATCTCGAGGCTTTTTTTTTTTTTTTCTGCTTCCTTCGTGATGTTCCTGATGGCTCCTCTCCTCTCTACCAGCCCAGCGCACACAATGAATGTGATTTGCTTGAAGCCTTCCCGACCTGTGCCAGTTTTTCAAACAAACCCCGGACTGATCGCTGTTCGGTTCCAGGGCACGTAGAGACAGGCAACCGTTGCCCCTTGAAATTTATACCAATGAGACATCCTCAATGAGCCCAACGGGGTTAACTCTTCAAAAGCACCGGGATTTTCTTTTTGTAAACACGAAGCCACTTATATAAATAAGAGGTCAATCAGATCAACAAGTTGAGGAGTAAATTGAATCTGATTTTCAACGGTGGTGAAGCTCGTGGTAAATTCTTTCCGTCTGTCACTCCAGAAGGAAGTAATTAAGCCGAGTCCAGAAGGAGTAATCAGTGTGGATTACAATTTGCTCATTAAGCGGACTCGGATGTCGACTTAACAGTGTAATGCAGGTCACTTTGCAACCTGTCTGACTTCTGGGCTCCAGGGCTTCTTGGACGAATCGATACCATGACCTCAAACAAGTGAGCTTGCCGTCTTTGCATTTGCAACACAAGAGTGTGCGCGTCCAGTGTGAGGTCTCTGCAAGTAGCCGCGATTTTCTTTTATGCCGAATTGACCAACGCCGTCCAGTCGGACATGGATTTTTCCAATCCGATACTCCGATCGGCGTGAAAGTAAAGGACAGCAGTCGCCACGATGTACGCAAGTGAAACCCACTGGTGAAGCAAAAGGCAAAATGTTTTGAAGCTGGAAAGTGGAGAGGTGACCCCGCTGGCAAGGTAACATTCTGACTTTTTGCCTCCCTCAACGGCCCAGGATGAGGAGGGGAGCGGAGCGCCTTTCAGCCACAGCCAAGGTTTTGATGTCCTGAGCCCAGCGCCGCTGCTTGCTAAAGATAGAAGGCTCTTATCAATTAGTGGCGGAAAACACCCGACTCTGAGCACCTTGGTCAGATAATTTGTCCTTGCGCAGGGCGATTGGATTCCCACCTCCCTATTTGCCTGCCGCTCCTCCCGCCTTTCACTTTTCGGCACAACATGACATCCTCAATCCCGACCTTCTCTCTTTTGACTCTTCGGGGCAACCTTCAGAAAAAAAAAGAAACGAAGAGGCCGGACGGTAAAAATAATCCGGAAGTGCATTTTGGTAACCAGCTTTTTTGTCAATGTGACTTTCACTATTGCGTTTCCAATTGAGTCCCACCTTGCCGTTCATTCTCTTCCAGCAGTTTCCAGCCCACCCCCATCTGCAGAGGAAAAACGTCATTCCTCCATGCCCATGAAAATATGAGCTGAATATTTTAGAAGACACGATGGATATATTGCTTTCTCTGCTAACGATCTGTCCCAATGCAAATGGCGCTTTGGAATGAGCCAGCCTTGGAGAGCGCCCTTTTCGTGTTCTCCTCCAGCTTTCATAAACATCACAACGTGTTCGTTGGCAACTCGACTCGACGGCAGCACTGTTCGTCCAAATCTTAGCCTTTATCACAGTACAAATTCAATCCACTTCTTTGAAAGATTTATAGAGTCATGCAAGTTTTAGACCGAGCTGGGAGCGCTAATGGCTTTGAGTGCCGGGGCCCCCTCAGGAATTATTCTGCATGGAAACGGGGAAAAACGCAGAGCAGCACTTAAAGTTGGCCGCAATGTCAGTTTCCTGTCCAAAAAGACACAATCGACTCGGAATACGTTTGAATGCGAACCGTGAGGTTTTCGACAAGAAACGACAAAGTGCTTCAATGGTCAGCGCCAGCTTGAATAATTTGCAGCCTCTTTTGAGCTCCATTTTAAGGCTGTTTTCCGAGGAGGAAAACCGTTTTCTTGACGCCACCGTTTAGTTGCGAAAGGGAGAACTCCCCTTAATCAATATGTATGGCAATTTGCGGAACGATGTGGCCCCCATTTACATTTCACGTCGGATTGCGTTCACTTCCGGATGAAAGTCTCAAGTGCGAATACGGGCATTGTGACGTTATTTTGAACTGGCAAGAGAGGAAACAAGATGGGTGAAAGTGCCATTAGGTCCATAACATTTCCCTCCATTTTGTGTCCCGTTGTGCGTCACGGCTCTTCATTTGCATATGCATGAACTTGCGCCGTAAAAAACGTATTGGGTGTCATTGATTACTGAGTTAGCGTCTGTCATTGGCCCCAGATGAAATCCCGGGGAGATGAGATGGGGGAGCCAAATGTCGTTGGAAGACGACGCCAGTCAGACATGCGCCACTAGAACCTTGAGCACCTAATAAATCAAGCGACATCTTCTGCCACCAACCTGTCAACGTAATAGAGCTCGACAACTGTGAAGACAGAAGGTGTCTCCGGTTGAGTCGCAAATGGTGAGTCTGGGAGAGAAAATAGCACATTTCGAGAGGATTCCACCAACTGCTGACCACATATGACAAAAGTGGAGACAACAAAACCCCCACGCAAATCAAACTTTTTTTTTTTTTTTTAAGCCAGTAGACCAAAGCTCTGAAAACCCGTTGCGTGAGAGTTGAGAGTGGAGTAAAAAATTGCCACTGCTTGCTGTTAATAATTCAAAAGATTGCAATGGCACAAAAAAAGACCGGTTGGAAAAAGCCTGCCCTTTGACCTGACATCAGAATACGTCAAACGTTCTGCTACTTAAGACCTCTCCCGCTGATTGCCCAGGCCAACAAAGGCTTGCCGCACACTGACAGGGCAATTTGCTGAGCTCCAACGAGCTCCAGCAACCCTCGCGTCAAAATCGAATTCTTCCACTGTGATGACGTGGAAGACAAAATGCAGTGAATTGACGACACGACCAAAACTGACAAATGCAGGTGCTCGTCAAAAAAAAAAAGAGACAATCATGAAAAAGTGGATTTACTTCAATTATATGGTTGAAAAAGTGAAACTTGTGCAATGCATACAATTTTTTGGGACAAGCAACTAACTGTCAATCAGTCGTGAGTAGATTTGAGTTGCTGAACGGGTTCCAAATGGTCGTATTTTTATTTTTATATTTTTGCACAATGCAAGTAAGGCAGCAATCTGTAATATAGAGAAAGAGTCAGACGGGTCGTGCTTTTTTTTTTTTTCAAAAGTGTACCAATGGCTTCCATAACTCCATTTTTGGCAAAGGGCAGGTTTTGTTGTTTTTTGGAATTGTAGTGAGTCTTCAAAATGTGCTTTGTGCAAATACCGTGAGGACGAGAAACAACTCCAATGGGGATACAAGCAAAAGCCTTTGAAACCACTTTTTTTTTTCTGCAGTCCGATGCATTTTCTTCATTGTGTAATCTTGCAATGGAGTTAATGATAATTGGATGCGGTTTAATATGTTAACACTTTTGATTTGATCTTTTTTTGCGGGGGGGGGTATATTATTTTGCTATTATTACGAGATCTTTGGGGCATTTTCATTCTATTAAAGTTGTTGTAGCACACAATACGAGACAAATTCTCTATTTTGCAGGTTCAATATTGCTTTGCTGATGATTTTAACAGCTTTTGACAATTGTACATCATCTCCAACCATGATGGGGCAACGGAATGTCCTTGGTCCTTTTTTTTTTTTTCCATTTTCAAAGGTAGCAGAAGATGAAACGTCCTGGTTTTGTGGCTCCCATGCAGAGGATAGCATCAGCTTTGGCTGCCTCCTCCGTCTGCTTGAAGCTAAATAAGACTGTGTTCAACCTCTTTGAACAAAATGTGACCGACTTTTCGACTGCGTTGGTACGTCTCAGAGCTTTTGAGATTGCTCATTGCCTCACATCTGAAGCGACATAGTTGGGGACGCAGTTAAGTCATGCGACTGTACACAGTCGCTGGCCTCTTTTTTTTTTTTTTTTTTAAACATCATCCTGCTACATTAGCAGAAAGCGGGATTGAATTTTTTTTTCTCTTTTAAGCCGCAAGAGCTGACATTGTTAAAGTCTGCGGCTGTCCTCGAAAGTGGACTCCAACAAACACTTTCCACGTCAACAAAACAGCGATGTCGCTATACCAGTACCAGGTGTCACGCACCTGTGTCGTGCAAAAGCTCACGGAGGGGAGGAAAAAGGTGGATGATGACGAGCGAGCTCCCTTTTTACAAGAAGAAGCAGCTGCAGAAGGAGAAGAAGAAACTCCATAAAGTCAAGCAGCCAAGGAATACAATACGATAGTACTTATGCATACAAATGTCGACCCGGTTGTAAATTCCTCTCCTGACAGCGAATCCGCCGCACTGACCAACATTGTCTGCCATTTGTCAGATAATCCATAAAATATTTGCATGTCCCCCCATGATGATGAATGCCGTGCAGTTTGGCCCACATGTTACTCTTTCTTTGACCTTACATGCATGTTTGCATGTTGATTCATTAATTAGCATCGCGTTCCCTGGGTTCCATCGCATCACAAAATGGGTGGCTCTAAATAATTCTGTTCATGGCCTCAATCTCATTTGTGAATGACACGTAAAAAAATTCTGCGGCCAATATCAGCAGTGGCTTGTCGATGCTGTGTGTGACATTTTGTTCCGAACAAGTCTCAGTGCTGGTGGATTCTTATCGCTGCAGTGGCAGTTGTAACGATCCCCAAATGATCAATCTCCTCAAACAACTCATGAGTTCTCATATTGTTTTATGTTAATCAATAAAAGGAGCATTAATCAAACAAACAGCATTAGCTTTACACCACCCACGCTGGCCTTAGCGCCCTTTCAGCATGTGCAGGTTGCGCCGAGTTGAGCAATGGATGGCGATGTTTATTTTTCAGTGTCTGGCAGGAGTGGAGGGCGTTCCCTCCTGAGCCTCACCTGTCACTAATCATCCTCGTTAGCCAGCTGCCTTTAAAAGCTCTGCCACGCAGAGAAGTGGCTGTCAGATTCTTTGCCTCTTCTCAAGTGCTAATTCTCCAAATGCTCATTCCTTGTTCATTCCGCTCTAGTTCATGTCGTAGTTTGTTCCTGTTGTTAGTCATGTTTATGTTACTTGATTCATAGTGGGGGGAAGGGGGGGTTGTTGTTGTTGTTGTTGGTTTTCTTTTTGTATTAGTCCCGTGATTGGATTTTCTTGTCTTTTTTGACAAGTGATGTACCTTACTATTTATTCCTTGTCGATTGTAAGTGCTTTTTGTTCATCACTGTTATCCTGGCTGTGAGTTCCGGCAATCTCATTTGTACTTTGTTGAGCTTTTTGTTAATAATCATTTTTGTCAAAGAATTTTATCCTCATCTATGTATTTGGGATCCACTCCCACCCGTATAATTCCGGATCCAAACAAATCCAGCTCCAGTCAGCAACCTATTTTGACACCACACTCAAAACTTGTTTTTCTTTTTTTTTTCTAAGTGATCGGTGAAGTGGGAAATACAAGGCAGAGATTCTGACAAGAACAATATTACATGCGATAAATTAAAGAAATGTTTACCACATAGTGAACCTGCAGCTATACCCCCTCTGTGATCTGTTTCATTTGATCGTTTGGTCCGCCAGCTTTCATAAAGAAGTCTCTCGCAATAACACCGTGCTGTAGTCGCACCTCTGGGCAAACTGGTCAGAGTCCTGAGTCAGCTCATGGAACTTCCAAAAATGGTTGGTCTTCACTATGAATAGACCGTTCAGATGTTTCTGTTCCGTTTGCAGCTAAAACAAAAATAACAATAACTTAAAAATAAAACCTGCCACAAAATTAAAAACAAGACCCCAAAATAAAGCCGCGCATCACACATTGATGTGATGTAAATGCATGTCATGTTTACTTCTACCACTCAAAAATCAACACATTGACATGAGCACGGCCTCCTTTTTTATTGTGAGGAAGCAGGTTCTATATGAATAATATATATTAAGCCAAGGTAGAAGGGACAACGGCGGCATGGTGGTCATGGTAACGGTTATGCTCAAGGCCGCTCCTATGAGAGTCACAGAACCAGGCGAAAAACGCCACTTGTCACTATCTTCGTTCACACATTGATTGAATGCACCCCCTAATTTAGATGCTCGGGGCCAGACTACCCCAACACACATGTGACCCTCGTGAGGATAAGCGCGACAGAAGATGGAAGCACGGATGCGATTGAAAATGTATTTCCGTCCAGAGTCGCATTCATTTTCCGTCCCTTTGCTGATAGTAAGGCCACTCTACTCGCGCACGGGGTGGAGCTGATTAAACTCACTGCTAAGTGTAAATCACGAGTCGCAACAAATTTGAAAGATTGCAGCCAGAAAGGAAAAAAAAACCAAAAAAAAACCAAAATAATGACTCGACTGCAGAGCACGAACACAAAAGGATGCTTGCTTATTCCATTCCACTGTTGGAGTGGTGTGATCATAAACCAACAGCCTGGTTGCTCCTCTGCAAGTTTGCATTCAATTAGGTTGGGGGTGGGGGGGGGGGTAATTTATTCAGGGCAGGTAGTGGACCAAATCCTGTCAAATTTGCTTCCTGTGTATCATGATATTTAAATTGATAAAAGAGATGATAGATCAGATAGATAGCACTCTCTCTCAAAAATACACACACACACACACGTGCACACACGTGCACACACGCACACTCTGTGGTTGCCCTCTTTTTTCACTAATAAGTGTTGGGTTGCATAGTTTCCAAAGCTTCTTCAAGCACGTGTCGTCTTTTTGGAGTTATAAGTCTGGGCTGATCATGTTTGTGGGTCGCTCTAATTAGTTGCGTGTCCCACAAGCTATCTCTCTGATGTGATAATGTGTGTTATGGATTGAGAATACACGAGTAAACAAGCTCATTGTGCCTGCTTTGTATAAAGAGGAAAAATGTGATCAGAATCTTTTACTTTCCTTTTTTAAATGTTTTATTTTTTTCTTGCGTTATGGATTTCGCTGGGGTTTGGTAAAGATTGTGGGATTTTGCACTGTTAAAGCGAGTGAAACATGACAGGAAAAGTGACAGGAACGTATGATTGCATTGTATGACCGTTGACTTTCAAATGGGTGCAAGCTCGAGAAATCCAAGACACGTATTATCACCTCCAGATGTTGGCCGAAACACAAAAGAGTAGGAGCGCATTCTCTGCCATTTTAACATGAGTCAAACTTTTAACTGACTGCCTGCACCCAAAGCGATGCCCTTCCCTGCCGTGCGGGGATCACCTGCACATCTGGCAACTTTGCACATGATGACGAAAGAGAATCTGTGCGTCATCTCTTCCGACCCTCTTTACGATCTCTGCCTGCATTTATCTCCAAGATTTATTTCAACAAACAACTGTTGCGTACATTAAAAATTGCCTCTTGTTTTGGTTGCATGCCAGTGTCGGGATTTCAGGACGGCTGTGATGTGCTCCGGTTTCCTGGTGATTGTAAGAACTCTGGCAGCAGCATTTTGGATGGCCATTTGTATAAAGTGAGTCATCGAGGGAGAAGGGCCTTTGTCGGGAAGGCGATGGTCACTTTGTCAAAGTTCCTTCGCTCCTCTATGGAGAGTGGCTAAGCGTCCAGAACGAAGAGCATCCCTGCAGCACTCCAACAATCAGCCCTGTATGGTTGAGTGGCCACTACCGCACAGAATAGGAAGGAAGTCGTTCCTTTGTAAAAGGCACTTAGAAGCCCACCTGGAGTTTGGCACCTGAAACACTCTTGCGCCACGGGAAAGAAAATTATTTGGTCTGACGAGACAAAGATTGAAGTCTTTGCAAAGCATGTCGGTAGAAAAGGGACGCTCCCCATCCAACCTGATGGCGAGATGCTGCAAAGAGGAATAGCGAAAACTGGCCAAACGTGCGTGGGCCGCCCTCCAAAAGACTTGAGGCTGTAATTCCGGGCAATCGTGCATCAACAAAGACTGAATATTGAAGCAGAAAAAAACACTTGACCCATGTTGTCATTTCGAATGTTGTGCGGAGAATTGTGAGGACACATTGAATGGATCTATTTTGGGGTGAAGCTGTTTGACTGATCACCCAAATGTGCCGAATACTGTTTTGGAATGGAAAACTATGATTTGTTACTTTCCCAATGCAAATGCTTGATTAATTGACGAAGCATGCACGCGGACTGTATTTGGACCTATTTTGAATGTGATGTAATTCATCATTTATTTTGCACTTGAACTTGTGACTTCATCATATGGAATCGCACAAGTTTTTCCTATCAAAAGCTTTTTGCTGCAGTGAGATCAAGGCAAGTGCTCGGATGATAAAAATAAATCAGTAAGTACAGAAATCAATACAAATGTTCTTTGGCCTGACAGTTTTCAATGATGTTCAGAACAACTCGGGTGATGGCGGACCGCATTTTGTTTTGGCCCAGGGTTTGATTGACAAATAATGGCCCCGCAGTTGTTGTTTTTCCTAGCTCGGCACGCAGCGTGTAACAGACACCCATCTCACCGGCTTGTGGCATTGGGGAATAATTACAGAGGGCTGCCCGCGGTAAGGCCTGGCAGAGCGAGTTCGTTAGCGAAGAGGGGGAAGGGTGGAGGACGGAAGCAGGGCAGATTGGATAGCCTGACGCTGTACAAGTGCACATTCGGTGCAGACAAAACAGTTTACCAAGCATAACCTCGTTTCGCCGACCACTGCATGTCTCGCGACGCTGGAGGCAAACAAACAAACAAGGCTGGGTCACCTGTGACTTGGATATTCAACTCATTTGTAGCGAGGCTGATTTAGCTTGCCGCGAGGTAACACTGCAATACATGAAGTTTTCTGGTCACAAATGAAAATCTGCCATCACGTGAATCTGCAAAAACCGAACTGCGAAGTAGCGCGGGAACACTGTGCAGCCCTGTAAATGCACTTGAATAGAAACTGTCAAATGGTCACAAAATTGTGTGCACTGTGTACCTGTGTACATGTCTAATTAAATGCCATTCACAGACAATACGTTGGTTTAGAAAAAAAAAATAAAAATAAAAAAAAAGGAAAACTGAATTAGGACCCATAAGCAGAGATGACGCAGAACTCAAAGTATAAGTCTTTATCGACAAAAATACAAAGTAACTACAGAGAGCTGGATGTGGAAAACACTCTGGTATAGAAGGCTCGACCGACTGACAACATGTCACTGAATAGTAATCCAAGTTTGTATATTGGAAGACATCAGGCCCATATGACTCCCCCCCCCCAAAAAAAAAGGACCGAGGCATAAAAGAAGCACAGCAACTGAAACATTAACTGAAGCAGTCACAACAAAAAACAAAGTAACAAATGCAAGGCAATGTTCAAAACTACAGCGGTCTGTGATGTTTGGCTTGTTTGTTTACTTGCCTTCAATAAAAAGATTCCATTTATAGTTTACTTTTGGTTTACTTGTTTCTGCTTGACAATGCGATATTTTAATGGAAAATTAACCTCTTGATCTGCATCCAGTCAAATGTTTCTGCGTGGGTGTATGACAGCGCATGCGCTTGCTAATTAATCTTGCTTCCTAACTCAGCATGGGCTTACCGCACAGAATTCGCAGCCATTTCTCTCTGTTGTGTCGCGTCTTGTTATTGAGCTCTTTGGCATTCGTGAATGGTACCGTCTACGATATCAAACTGAATGAATGAATATTGTCATTGCACACTTGTTACAACGAAATTCTGCAGGAGCCTCCACCCCCAATTGCGTCGTGAAATATAAAAATATAAAAATATATAAATACATTGCACTCCCCTAGACCCACACACAATGACAAGCACACGTTTAAAATTGATTCGGCACTAGTTAATGGTACAGTCAAAGTTGTCTTACAAAATGATATGAATCAGGCATTAACATAACTGATGCAATATTCGTCTGCCGTGACAAAAGTAGAAAAACCCACTGATATTAACTACTGTAGTTGAACCGTGCTCATTCGCTGTGTGTACCAAAAGCATGCATGTGCCTAATTTGCAGCTATCGTAGCAACCCCAAACAGAAACCGTCTTAGCTGAAATCTGACAGAAGCAAAAGTAAGGTCGGTTCAGGAGGAAGTTTAGCATTCTCTCTCTGCCTCTTGCGAAAAGCGAGAAGGATGTGGATGAGTATTT
This sequence comes from Hippocampus kuda, assembly GCA_901007745.1. Lineage (NCBI taxonomy): Eukaryota > Metazoa > Chordata > Actinopteri > Syngnathiformes > Syngnathidae > Hippocampus > Hippocampus kuda. Next base: position 19,315 of record CAAKHF010007292.1, read on the forward strand.
GCAGCAATAGCACTCGGCGGTGAAGTAACACGCGGCTGCACGGACCCCCGTGAGGACGCTGGGAAACGGATGGCCAGGATCAAAGGGAACGCGGAACAGCAGAACGAGGGATCTCGGAGCTTAAAGGCTCATTAGCAATATTACAAAGGTAAGGCTTGGAATTAGGTGTCTAGGATTTAAGACGGAGACAGTTTTAATACAAAACCCAGGGAAGGATAGCTTATGCGTGTTTTACCGGCGTAGGTAGGGGATTTGGCGGCAGTTAAAAAGTGCTTGTCTTGTGTCATAAAGCCTATTATGATTAGTCTCGCTGCAAAATGTTTTTGACCTTGACGTGAATTCCACAAATGTTGCATTACTAGATCCTGATTGCTATAATTCTTAAAAATAGGATTTATGTGAGTGGTACTCAGACTGTAAAAGACTGCATGGAGTACATGGGCACACTTTAAAAAAAAAACAACAACAAAATATTCCAAAACCAAAGTGTTGTCACGTTAGGAAGTAAGTGAGAAGAACAAACAAAAGTGGTGTGTTGAATTTTATGACATCAAGTGGTTGCAGAAAATAAAATCATCTGGATCCATGAACATTTTGAAGCAGATGTATAGCCGACCTAAAATATGTACCTGGATACAGATGATTTTATTTTGTGCAACCACTCGATGAAATGAAATTGAGTAAATTCAACAAAAATGGTTTTCGACATCTGCATCTTGATTGATCTGATCATTTTTAAAGAAGTCATATTTCGTGATGGGAAAATGAGTCTTCTCGATGTTTCATGACTAGTTGTTTTTTTGTTTTTTTTTTACTCAAGATGGCATTCTCTGTTCAACATCGGGCTGAGAGCATTAAACCCCTTTACTGAAAAAAAAAACAGTGCCATCTAGAGGAGTCAAAAGCTACTGCTGGTTCATGGACCGTCTTGAAGCTTTATGTTCCCATCACTTGTCATATTATGCATGTTTTTACCGTATCAAACATGCTCCTTTTTTGATTTTTTTTTTTTTTTGGGGGGGGGGGTCTCTGCCTCACTGGCATTCTTCTGTCAAACTCATTATTGAATTGCCTATTTTTGGGGGGACGTTCTTTCCTATGCAGATCTCGAACTATGCTGACAGGGGCGGATCGAGGGTGTTGATTCAGTGCCAGGGCGATTCACTGTGACCAACTGAAGCTTTATTTTGCAGCATTACCGAAACCTCGAGCAACTATTGGACAAAAAAAAAGTGACTTAGGTGGCGCTATTGGAGACTTCTTGAGACTGCCTCCCAAGCCCATGTTCCACCCTCTGTTTCCAGACTGCAAATGAGCCGTACTCATGTGAGGACACCGCTGGCTTGGATACAGTTAAATACATTTCACACATGATGGGTTGGCAGACACACCAGAGACCCAACTTGATGATTCCACAGATTAGTTTTGTAAGTGTTGAACACACATAGTGCATTTATAAACTGGATGACTCGATTGGGACTCTGGAAAGTTTGAAGTACTTCCATAGCTTAACTTGGCGACCACCAAGAAATCCTGATTGAATTCATATAAACCCATTTATGTGTTGCATATATTAGGTTGGTCATTGAATAAAATAATGAAACCACCTGGCTTATTCATTAAAATTCACAGAGTGGCATGATTTCTTTCTGTTTTTAAACACTGCATGGCTCCCTAAATTGTATTTAAACCCAAGTACTACATGTTGGTTAATAGTATTAAGCAAATTGTGGCATGGCAGTAATACCAAATGTCAGCTGTGCTTTTAATGTCCTGTCGTGACGATGACAAGCCAGATGCTCACATCCTCATTTTTTTTGTTGTGAAAATATGTGTGTGTGTGTGTTATAATGAGAATGAGGGTATTCCAGGCTTCCATATTCACTATACATGCCCATGGGTGACACTCTGTTGGAGTATTTAGCATGTGTGGGGGAAAAAAAGTGAGATTGGGGGGCCCGGGGGGGCGGAGTGGGGGGTAAGATTACGCCATCTGGGCGGGAGCATCAGAATTCAGGGGAGGGTGATGAAGAATGTTATTCACCTTGTGGCTAAACGTTTGGAAACAGAGCGCTTATTAATGTCAGTTGACTAAATGCCGGAACAAGACTTTGCAAAGGAGTCGTGGTTGCGTAACATTTCTGTTATACACAGGAGGGCATGAAAGCTCCCCTGAAGACTGAACCGCTTTGTGGATGTTCAAGAACTCAAAACAACGGGTTAGTATGTCAATACATCATTTGACCATCGTGTGAATCACAAACACTGATCTGACGACAACGTGATTATGATTATTCAAATATTGTCGATCTGTGTCATCAGTTCTGCTTCCACAAAGGTAAAAATCTGATCACTAGGATATTTCGAAAGCTTTTGTGTCACGATTCGGTAAATGGAATATTTTTTCCACATTTCTAGACAATCGGTCTGTCCACATATGTGGACAATCTTAACTGCTGAAATTGGCTTGCTCTTTCAATGTAGTGTTAATGGTTGATCTCACGTGCCGTTTTGGTGGTCTCCTGGAAAGTGATTTTTTTTTTTGGGGGGAGGGACCCTCCGACGCTAGCGAGTGGTAAAGGCCAACTTGAACTCACAAAAGTGTGTAAGTTTACGTAACGTCCAGTGTGGCGCGTACCGGATGATCATTCGAAGCACTTTGCACGTGAAGACCAAAGCACAATCGAGTCCTTGCACGTTACTTATCTGCGGCCATTAGGGGTCGACCTCAAAATTGGATCGAAAGGTACGAGAAACAGAGAAACTGAATGGATGGCAACCATGAGACGAAACTACTTTGAATAAATATTTTTGAAAGCACCCAACAATGATGATAAACTCACAAATACTGTCGAGGCTCCGAGACGAGATTTTCACTGGTGAATCATTTGACTGTGAGTCAGTGCTAAGTGCGTGCTGCCTGAGGGAGAGGTTACTTTCATTCCAATGGATTTTACAACCCGTTTCTACGGGGTGAATCTTGCACACTTACAAGAGCCCAAAATTTGACCCATGATGCGTGCTACTCATTGTGTTAATCATGCTGGAATTGCACCGCTCATCGTGTCAAACGAGGTGCAGAATGTTCCCGATTTCCCGTCATTTTTTACTTTGGATTCCAAAAGCATTGACATTATACTGCGGGAGCGCAGTGTGATTCGTTTATCCTGTGATAGCAAAACACTTTTAGAATACTATCCATTTTTTGCTCACTGTTGTGAAGGAGGCAGAATAACGTGTCCCCGTGGCTCGTGTTATTCAATTGTTAATGCTAAGCAGAAGGTTATGTTACTTATGTTCCACGTTGGCTGCTCTGTCCTTGTTAACACGAGTCCCACGGTACGTTTTCATAAAGTGCTACTTGATTCATCTGTGCAGTCAGGGTCAGGCGAGATATATATAGATAGATAGATAGATAGATAGATAGATAGATAGATAGATAGATAGATAGATAGATAGATAGATAGATAGATAGATAGATAGATAGATCTATATATCTCGCTGTATTTCTCAGGTGTGAAAGAAAAACGTAAGACTTTCTGCCAGGAGAATACTAAAGCGGTTAAGACGTGTCCTCCCGACATTCGTCGCCTTTTCACCCCTGACTTTCCATCCCTCCTCCTTTCTGTCCTTCTTCCCTTCATGGAATGCACTTTGGCTATGTACGGTGAACGATTTAATGGCATACGCTAAGATACATCGCAGTAGCTGAGGTGTGCTTTTGGAAAGGTCAGCATCGGCATAACTCCAACGGCTAGTTGGTTTAACTATGACAGGAAGAGTGGTCTTTTCTGAAGGGAGGCGTTTAGGTCTTCTGTATCTTCTCACTCATGTATCACACAGTAATTTACGTAACATGGCAATTCTTGTAGCGAGGCATTTTTCTTCGTCCCGGGAGGTGCTGCAAGTCCTCCCTTCTTGGGTGAGCACACTGGTGAAGACATCTGGGAAAGCTTTCATCAGGGCAGTTGAGTGCTTTACCTTAAAAATAAAATAAAACCTTTTTTTTCTGGAGCCAGTTTTTAAAAAAACTTTTTTTTTTTTTTTTTTTTTACATATTCGGACCGCAGCTGGTCTTTTCCGGGCACGACTAGATTCAAGCCAGCGCGGGGACTCACAGGCTTCCGGACACCGCAGACCGGTGGCAGGCTGGTGCAATCCGTGTTGTGCCCTGGCGCGCGGCTCCATCGTCCGCATAACGGAGACACTCCAGGCAAAGGTATTGTTAACGACACACAATGGCAATGGCACCTGTTATTCAGCCTGCGGGGTACACAACATGACAGATATTTGACCGTATGCTTCCGGCTATTACACACAATTGTTTCAGTTTCAACATCTTCCGGTAGCCTTGGAAATTTGAATCACGACACGCAGCTGTGTGGTGGCATCAAGGGATGATGGATTTTTGGGGTGTGGGCATAGCTAGCTAGCTAGCGAGATTCATGCCTATTGTGGAAGAAACTGAACAGATCATTTTCACCAAATAACTTCTCCGGATAGCCACTGATGGAATAAAGGCACTCATCTTAGATAGCAATGGGTGGGCGACTCATGCTGGAAGCCCAAATTTGTAAAAAACACAGACAAGTGAAATGGTCAACAACAGCTTTAACGTGATGTCTGCACAACTGGCTACAAAACACTTTGTCAGTCTTGGCACAATTTCAGCAACGATTTTTGAACATGCACAGTATTAAGAAAGAAATGTCTGATTTCACTTGACAGGGTTTTTAACGGCATTAGGAGTGAGCTTCACTGAAGCACTGTCGCACAGCCTTAGCTGGCCTGTCACACAGCCAAATGATTGAATATGATAATTTAATATTACTAGTCTAACGCTCAGAGTGTGAAAGAGAACAGAAAGAGTTCAACTTTAAGTATCATGAAGCTCATTAATGCAAAATAAATTCTATACCAGGTTTGCTTAACCTTGTCACATGCCTTGAAAAGCCTTGAAAGTGAATACCCCTGAAGTGAAAATAAATGTCTTCTAAATTTGACACACCACAGAGATGTGTTGTTAACAAATGTGATTGTTAAAAAGAAAAGGCTTCAAAAAGATGACAAATCCAGCTCTTTTCTCCACTCTCAGACCCTGTTGCAAGAATGCTTGCTGAATACGCCCAAACCACAACGCACTACACTAATTACTGTCAATCAAATACAGTACAGCTACTCTCACCTTGAAGATGGATGCCAATTCATCAAGCCTTTCTTTTAATGCCAACCAATAACGACATGTTTCTTTTGAAAATATGGCCGATGGTCTACGGCGGCCGGACTAATATCCCACAGGGTACCCCCTACATTATCAAAACACGCACGTTAGGTCCACGAAAGACAAATTGCCCGCGAGTGCGAATGGTTGCTTATTCGCACGTGTCCCGCAATTGACTGGTGACCGTTTCGAGTACAGAAAACCCCCATCACCCACTGGCCGCCCACCCCCAAGCCCCAAACTGGAGCCCAACATCAGCTGTGCTCCAGCCTTTCACTTACGACTACGACGGTGAGGATATGCGGTACAGAAAGGGGATGGCTTCCTGAAAGCAGAATTCTGGATCATTCCTGCAAGACTGGTGTGCGGCACCATCTCATATCGTGTCCCCACAAGTGATGTATTTTATGTTTTTATTATTTTTCGGTATTTTTTTCCCCATTGTACATAAACCACATCATCGGGGTTGAGCTTAAAGTTATGTTTTTTTTTTTTCCTCTCCCTTCACATATTCAACACACTGGCTAACCTTCGACCAAGTTGTGACAATGTCTACAAGTCGTTTATTGTACGCATGCCAAACACACCTTGCGATCATATTTACACTTTGAATAACCTCCCTGAAGAGAGCTTTGAAAATTGGAGAGTCTCCATCTTTTTGCACCGGCCGTCTCGCACTCCACCACCAAAAGATGTGAGTCGCATTTTAAGAGTCATTTAAATATTTGCTGTGAGGTGTCCCAAAGTCAGGGTTTATTTTTGCAGGTTTGTTGCCATCTCTATCAACCCGATTAAAAAAATCTCCAGGTCAGTTATGTCCTTGCTTCCCTCACTGTTTGCATTCAATACTGGCAACTTGGACGATCGAAAATAAACCTGTAACACGTTTTGGCAAAGCAATGAATATTGCAACAGGAGAAGCAACTCGAGTTTCATCAAAAATGCACTGAATAATTAAGCATGAAAGCTAAGTGCAAAATCAATCTCTGGTCGTAGTTACTTTTCATTGAGTGAGTGAGCAGCCAGATTCTCAGCACAGGCGCTGCCGAGCGTGCCTGGATTAGGGCAAGATTTACATGCGGGATTTCAAATACATGCAACGGGCACACAGGTTATATTGTACGTGGCGCCAAATTAAAAAACAAGTGTCATGCCTGTGCACTTTCCATCGGTAACAGTTGAAGAACTTTGCCCCTCATACATGATACATCCGTAAAGAACACCCAGCTACCGAAACCCACACAATTCAGCATTTTGGCAATTCTCTCTTTAAAAACTCCGTGTAATGAAGAAGCTTCCAGAAGAACCAAGAGCATCTGCCTAGACCAGTTAGGTCAGGTTGGAGTAAAGGAGGGGAGCATCAGACGGGAGAAAGAAAGCAGGAAAAAGAGGAGCCAGAATTGAAATTATGACAAGTAAAGGAGTCGTTATGACACAATCATACTTTGAAATGTTGTGACATTCCTAAAGTTTGATATGATACTCTGATAAACATGGAGAATAAAACAAAGATACATGTTGAGGTCAAATGCTTTGAAAATACATCCCCATGACGTTCAGAATTAAGAGCGTTGTGCGTGCAAACTGATATACCACAAAGTGTTGGACATACACAAACACATCACAACTTTAAAGATGCCAGCCAAATCCAGTGAAATGTACTCCAAGAAAGTCGGACCAAAGATTATTCCACGACCAAGATGATTTTACTGACTACACCAATGCGGGGTTGTCATTTACAGCGCACCGTCTTTCTAACTCTATGGGGACGTGATTAAGAAGACAGGTATCCATTACCTTGAAGAAGAGCAGTACAATCTTGCTTCGTGCTTTATGTCACACTGTAATATATACAAAGCCCTGCGAATCTACCCTCTCGAAATCCCCCCGTGCCCTTTATCTGCCAATCCCATGACTTTCGGCGGCTGACTTGAAGGATGATACCCCTAATGTTCGTGACAAATTAATCCACGGGGGGAAACACATGACAGTGAGCTGCCAGTAGGTCATCCTTTTGGCTAGGTCTGTCATTTTACATTTGCCGAAATTCATGTGTTTGCCTGCATAGAATTAAAAAAAAAAAAAACAGAGTTGAGCAAATTAGAATACCAGAAACTTTATGTTACTAGGTCAGGAGTACCCAACCTTTTTTGACTGAAGATCTACTTTTCAAGCAACCAACCGTCCACGATTGACCAGTTAGCGCACGCACACACGCCATGATGAGCAACAGCCATGACGGATCCTGCTATGAACGAAACAGAGAAATAGAATCGATACAAGTGTTTGTGAGTTTGTGAAAAGGAAATCTCTGCCTACCTTAGGAGAGACCTGATGCGGAGGTACGGGACAAACTTTTGCAGCAATGTGTGTTAAGTAGCGTTCAACTAGCGTCGGTATGTGTACCGTTTTAAAACGCTTCGCCTGTTGCTCCAGATTCTCATTCTTTGCCAGCACCATCAGGGAATTGTACATGACACAAACTTTGAATGGGAATCATAAAAAAGATATTTTTTTTAGGTTAAAGGTGACCTGCTTTATAATTTATTTTTTAAATACTTTTTTTTTGTGTGTGTGAAAGTGAAACTGATAGTGCACACTGCACCCAAAGCATCCTAACACAAAAATACATCATCAATAACACGCACACAGACACTCTCATCTTTTATTTATTTTTTTTCTCCTCAATTTCCCTGTACACTCCTCGCGATCGACTTGAGACCAGTCCTGCAGGCTACCGGTTGATCGCGATCGAAGTTTTGGGCACTCCTGTACTCGGTGTACTACAGAAAGCTGATCAAGATGTGTGCCTGAAAAGCAGCTAAGTGCTTGCAAAGCCATCATATGATGCCCTGAAGGGAGTGCAAGAAGAACCAATAAATGATACATGGGATCAAAATCTATATTGCGCTGTTATAGCTTGAGAAAAATTGACCAACTTGACTGAAATTTACATCTGTGTGACCTAATTTTGTTTTGCGGTTTTTCCACGATGCTTTTAGCTTTCACAGTCAACTACAAACCGTCTGAATAAGCCAGACATTTATCGTCAATGTAGTCGTGTTTGTCGAAAGTGGCCCATTGCAAAACAAGGCCCAAATTTTAGACCGTGTGCAGGCTTTAAATTGTTGGTGATGTGTCAGCCGGGCGATTGTCTGGCCATCAATCCAGGGTGTACCTCGCCGCTTACCTGAAGTCAACTGCGATAGGCGCCTGCTCCCTTGAGGGAAAAAAAATGGAGAGGATTTGATGAATATTCAATTCGCAGCCTTTTTAAAACTGTCTAGTTCAGGAAAAAAAAAAGACATTCCGTTACACTGACACAAGAGATGACAGGAAATCGAGCTGAAAGACACCCTTAATAGATTGACTGTAATTTCAAATCAGCATTCATGTGCGTGCAATTGATTGAATCAAGATCAACGCATTCATTCCGCAACCAAGAGAAATATTTGACTTTTGTGCATTATGAATTTGAAAATAGTGCATTTGGTGAGGTCGGTTTGCCCTTTTAGTGTCTTGTTTGTCTCCCTGGTGTGTCTTTTTTCGACGAGTCGAAGGCAATCGGCTTATTGCCTCTTCACTTGTTTGTCATGAGTTCCATTTGAATCGAGTTCCCGTCGTTCTCTCGGTCTCTGGTCGTCGTCAAACGTCGAGTCTGTTCTTCATTCTCCTCTTGTCTCACTTATGGTTTGGACTTTGATTGATCATTTAGTTTGTGCCTTCCTGTACCATTGTCTTCCTTTTTTTTCCAGTACAATCAATGTTTTAGCCGGTACTCCTGTTCGGATTAAAACCTAAACTTTCAACTAACTGTGACCATCGCTGTACATTCAATAAAAGGCGGCCAAATGGGCGGAGTCATGCTCAAACCTACCCTGGTCATACACCCTCAAGGGGCTTCACAGGCAGCTCGCGTGGCAACACGGGGCCGTGATCACTTCTCATCGGCATCTTGTTGCGATATCAGAGACAGCAGGCCATCAATCAACGCCCCGTCACGTCACAACGAGGTGCACGGTGCTCTGGCTGCCTGGTCAGCGGCGGTACAGAAGTGTACATTGTGCCTCCAAGCACAGTTTCTTCTCAATCGGACTACTTTCCCGTTTGATGCGCCTTCAAGCCAAGTTGAGCCGTTAACCTGGGACGTCAGAAAGCAGTTACTTTGGTACGTCTTGTAATTCTCTTGGTGTGCTTGTTGTGGGCCGTCCCTCCATGACGCCCGCAAGGGCTGGAGCCTATCCCAGCCGACTTCGGGCAGTAGGCGGGGTGCAGCCAGAATTGACTGCCAGCCAATAACAGTGCACCAGTCTCACCAAAAGGACAATATTGAGTGTTGAGTCAACCAACTGTGCATGTGGGAGGAAACTGGGCGAAAACTCCACACAGGAAGGCCGGGGCCTGGAATCGAACCTGCGACCTCTGCGCTGTGAGGCGTACATGCTAACCAGTCGATCACTGTGCCGCCCCAACAATAACATCCATCCATTTTTTTAATCGGCTCATCCTCACGAGGGTCGCGGGCCAATAATAATATAATTTAAAAAATAGATTCCATACGCTGATACGCTTTGCTCCGATTTGGTCTCCTGACTTCCTTACTTTAAGACTGACTACTTATTACTTCCCCTTACTCAATGACATCACTTAACCGTGTTTCTTCATCGTCTTGGCTGCACTGAAATTTAGCGGGCCATCGGTCGGATTATTTTGTCCCGTGCTAGCTCATAAAAAAATGTCATTTCTTTCGGTGCACTTCAAATATCGCAGTAATAACGATAATGCAATATTCAGAACCCGTCTGGCATATCCGCTGTGTTTTTTTTTTTTTTCAATTTCGTGCAGTCCCACAAGTTGAGTGAGCATGTAAAAACCACAAAGTGTGCCCACTTTGGTATTTGGAGAATGAGTCATGATCCGACGACACAACGGTGCCGAATTCAAAGCCAACCGTATTGCAAGACTTTTTAAGTTTTTATCGGCCGTTGCGTCCGATCATCAAATCGCATGAATGGGGTCACAGACTCATTTGGACAAATGCATCAGACAGCAGCGGCAAAATGGAGTGTGAACAAATGTTACCTTTCTAACCATCAGCTTCTCTGACCCAGAGGTCCCGTGTGCCCGAATCCAAACCCCGGATGAGTCGTTTCCTTTTTCTGGAGGTAACCAGCACCTGTAATCTGGTTTTACTGAACTCTGAGGACCCTACCGTCTTGTTAGCGACGGTGCAAAGAACAAGTCCATTCATTATTTGGAACCTGATGAATGACTTGGTCAGACAGTATGGGAAAGCCAAGGTGTAAATGTTCAACCTCTCATAAATCACAGTGACGGCCAAGTCTAGACCTTAGCCTACATGTACTCAAGAATGATGATCCTTTGTATATTTTTCCCTACTTTTGGAGAAATATTGGTTGAGAGTCGATCTCTACTGCTGCCCCTCTGAGCTATTAATAACGTGTGTGAAACATGGTACAGTAGCAATGTGAAAGGTCAAAAAATATTCTTAATGGATACTGTAAGTAGGGAAGAAAAATGACATTTTCCTTTGTCATAGTCAGTCATCTGTCGCAAACTGTAAGGACCAGCAAAATATTACAAAGACGTGTCCGTGGTGGCAACAGTGAAATCGGAGTGAGTGACTCCAATCTGGATGGGATCGAGCACCCCACAGTAGTTCCGCAAAAATAAAACCAAGTTTTAACAAAGTGTTTTGATTGACACTTTTGGCAGCCATTTATGTCCAAGTTGAATCAATGGCATCAAGAATTTTTCAATATGCAGCCTTTTTAGTATATAGAACGGGGGCAGGGGCTGTGAAGCATGCTGAAAACAGGCGATCAAAACGCATTTGCGGACACATTTTTATCCGACAGTTTTGGGGTAAACCTTTTGAAAAGAGCTTCGCCTAACCACTCATATTTTTCCAGAACTCTTTTTTCTTATGATTTTGGGAGTGCAGCTGTGTAACCTTTCCACATTATCTATTTGAAAATGCCATCACACTTGTCAACATGACATCACAGTAAGGTCAGCACCCCAATCTATCCTCCTCCTGAGGCTACCTGGTTTTGTTTTTGTCTCACGCTCGGAGCAGATTGGAAAAGTCTGCTCATTGGCATCAAGACAAGTTCGTTTTGAACAAAAACTGTACAATTAAAGTCCGCAGAGCTAACTTGAGGAAAGACGTTTTGTTTTTGTGCAACGCAACCGGGTCGATATAACTAGCAGCCAAATGACAACATTAGCTTTGCGATCGACACAAACCCGTCAAATAAAAAAAAATATATATATATATATATATATATATATATATATATATATATATATATATATATATATATATATATATTAGTCAGTATCATGATAGAAATAGGTCAGGTATTCACACCCACAACGACAAAGAACACCAACATAAAAAAAAAAAAAAAAAGATTCAGCAGGGTCATGCGAAAAAACTTAAACTTCGTCTTGCCTCATCCCCGCATGATTTTCACCGCACCATCCGTCAAACTGGGCACTAAAATAGAACCCATAGTCTCTCCAGTGTGTCCTGGGGCCTCCTCCCAGTGGGACGTACTGGGAACACCTCACCAGGGAGGAATCCTCATGCCTTAGCCACATCATCTGGCTCCTCTCAACACGGAGCAGTGCAGCAGCAGCAGCCGCAGCAGCAGCAGCGCAGTAGTATCAGCAACAGCTCAACTCTGAGCCACTCCCGGATGACCAAGTTTCTTGCTGTTACTATAAATTAATAAGATTTATTCCAAGAGTGAAAAAAGCTGTTTGAATTTGCAGTTAGTGAAGAACTGCACTGGTTTTGCCACACCTTTTTCAAAACCTCAACAAATGGTTATGCATGATGTCGAAGTACACGCATGCACGCACGCACACACACACACACACACACGCGCACACACACTCAAGTGAAAGCAATTTGGAAAATGCGTTTCTCACCAGAGACATAAATACATTGCCAGGAATTTACAGTTACATCAAACTAGATTTGATTTGATTGGTAGCCGGGCCAATATGGCACCCTGGGTACTCATGTGCTCAGGTATAAAAGAAAGTTTGAGGCTACCTTGTTCCATTAGCACAAGTCCAAAATGACTTTGGTAATTGATTTGTTTTCGTTATAATTGCGAAGTCCAGTCCGACCTTATTTGAATAGGAGAACATGAATCACCAGTGGACAGTAAAAGGTTCACAGACAATTAGTATGTATGCTCCTGGATGGTCGGATGGTCTAGGTGTCGCCGAGAGACTGTGACATGCCTGTACCCCGGGTGCACATCCACCCGGCCACTTTAATTGGACAGATGCTCGGCATTAACATTCATCTACACAGAGCCACCTCTGTGAATATGATGGCTCTTTTAGTGTGACAAATATGAGGCCAATTTATTGGTCTCCTTGGATAGTAAATAGAAGGTTAGATGCGGCACCAGAGCTTTAATTGCATTGTTGGGGAAAGGTGATTTCCAGCCACGGCACCTCTGACGTGCTCATCAGAACAGAAGAGACACTTTGTTTGCACACACGATGGAGACGATCTTTCCCAGCAGTTACATTTAACACCAGCCAATATTAGAAAAGCAGCTCGTCACTGGGGCTTTTATGCCTTCAAAGAGGTCACAGCTTCACGCCATTGACTCAAGTTGCTCTTGCACATCTTGCAAATGACGTTTAACCCTCCAGTATCCCCAATCAAATCAGACTAATCCAATCTTGTAGAAATGTATATCAACGTAATTGGCCAGTGGATTGAATTTTACTTGCTTGGGCAAAGCAAATAAACTTACCAGCAATTACCCTCACATTGTACTGGTGACGAGCAACAATGACGCTGTACTGGTGACCAGTACAGCGTGAGGGCCCAAAAAAAAGATACTTATAGATTGAAAAGTACTTATAGATTGATCGTTTGATGGATCATGAGCTAGCTAGCTAGTTGGATAGTTAGCTAGCTAGCTAGAGTAATGGCTAGTTAGCTAGCTGATAGCTAGCTAGCTAGATAGATAGATAGATAGATAATATATGCTGTATCTGTATGAAATTAAGTAAAAGCACAGCATAGACTATACACTCTAATAACAAGTACAAACCTTGGCCTAAAGTGCCACTGATTCAAACTGTAATTTCATGAGATGGATAGATATCACAATCCAGTGATGGTAGATGTTCTCAGCGGGGGGGATAATAATCATCATAAACACAACCCTATAACTAAAACTTGGTGGCATGACAGTCCCTCATGTCTAATCACACTGGTTGAGATTTGGAATCACAGCCCTATTATAGAGTGATCAGTGTGAATGCAGTCAAATTAGGGAATGATTGAGCAATAACTTCATATTCATTACCCAGATGAAACATTCCTAAAAACTGTAAATGAAAACTCTTTGGAAACTCAATCTGTGTGCACGTGCATGTGGTCAAAGTACTGAGACGAGTAAGACGAGATAATCGAATATGACATCATCCGAGGTGCAAGGATGTGAAAACTCTCATGCAAAGCTCTCTAATTGGTGTCGTCTTTGGCATGAGGGCGGAAGACCACCAGAAGGACAGAGCACAACTGGGGATAGAGGAAATAAACAGGAACGAGCAGATGGTCCACTCGAGAGGAAAGACACTCCAGCACATGGTACAAACTGGACACCATAAAAGTTAGTTTGTGTGTGTGTGTGCACGCGTGCGTGTGTGTGTGTGTGTGTGTGTGTGTGTGTGTGTGTCCATGCGTGTGTGCGTGCGGGAGCTTTGCTAAAAAGATGTCAGCCACAATGAGTCACCAAAGATCACATCTATTCCGGTTTATACCTCATATTTGACACTTAAAAATGATTTAATTTGTCAGTGGTTAGTTGTAACTAATCAAGCTGATTAGCAAACATTTTATTTTTATCTTTTGACCTTACATGTACTTTTCTGAGAACTTGTACTTGTACACAGTGAGGCTATATATATATATTTTTAAGATTTACAATTAAAATGGGGCTAGGGTGAGTTCTATACCATTTTCGTAAACATTCCTGGGTTTTAAGATGATGTTGCCGCAAACCATTTAGAGCCCAGGCCCCCAAACTCCGGCCCGTGGGACAGATAAAGGCCTGGCCTTTTGCCAGGCCCCCGAACAACACCACAGACGGATTACACTTTTTCTTTTTCAGTCTGACCACGTGATCGAGACTTGTACATGCATAGAACGTAACATTCTATTCCACACTTCTGCACTCTGTGCCCCATCTGGAACCCCTCCCTCAAAAAATAAAATAAAATAAAATAAAACAAAAAAACATACCCCTGTCAAGTAAAACGGAATAATGGCAAAAAGATTAGGGAAGAGAAGGCTTTTTGGAAAACAATGAAGGTTTATATTTAGACTCGTCTGTGATTGTCACACTTGTGACAAACTGACCACGGCCCCTGTCAGAGAAAGGCAAAGTTATTTAGCCCTCACAGGAAAAACTCTGGGGATTTCGAGTTATAAGGATCACACTACCAATGGAAATCGAGTTTTAGTTTTTGTTCACCACAACCCAAGCAAACCCCTGACAAGCTCTTCTTGGTCGCCCCTCAAGACATCAACCAGATAACGGGTAACAACAATTACAGTTCCATTGAAATGCAATCGCGCTTTTTGGTTGCACCCAAGCAAAAGTGCACCGCGCTTCACACAAAAAGTCTAACCTGATTTTGCAAAGCAAAATCTAATGTGATCTAATCTACTTTGTCATCTGCTCAAAACAGTACTTAACTGCTCAATCTTCATGGAAAAGTGTCTGGATGTTCTTTCCCAAAGAGGACCGTTTTGGAAAACCAGTAGACTAATAAATGTCACTTTTACGTTGATTTTCTGTGGCTCGACATGCAATTGTCTTCTTATCAGTATCTGTCAACGGGCGCTTTTAACCTGTTGAAAAACAAGATTAAAATGAATCCTCCATAATCCAATTTTCCTTGCAAAAAACACTAATTCTGTGTGAAATTGCTACACTGTGTTACGTGTTAGTGGTGTGCAAAATTACTTTTGGCTCTTGGATTCACCTCACTGTCATGAGGGGAAAAAAAGGCTTCTGTTTTGCCAGGCAAGAGGTTGTAAATTGGCTGAGAGCAATTTCACACATTTTGCTATGCTTTCCGCGTTGCATAATGCTTCAGTTTTGCGCACGATTCAAAGGATATTGTAGCTTGGGTCGTAGAGGGGGAAGGGGGTACCATTTGAGTTGTCTGCCCCAATAAAAGCACGTATTATGAAAAAGGCATTTAACAACACACTTGAATGGATCACCTTTCTACATTAAAAAAAAAAAATCCAAATGTATTTGATCTATTTGGAAATAGGTACATTTATTTCATCTCAAAGGAGGATTCCATGGATATTTATTAATACGGTTATTATACTGTAGTCATTAAACACTCTCAAGGGGAATTTCAACTCCCACTCTGCCATGTATGTTGTGGTGCACACCATGCAGAGAACTAAATTAAACACATGCGAGGCCAGATGTCAAAGTGAAAGTGGTGCACCAACTGTGTGGCAGCTCTTTGTGCTGGGAGTTGGCGAATGGTGCCATACTCAAGGCACCTCGACAGCAGACAGCTAGTCACCATTGTTTACATTTGTGCGACTTCAACTGTTCGTCGGGTGATACATTTATTTAGTTTTAAATGCATGACGTCATCGAATTTAATGCTCTCAAACAGGGGTGTCCAAACTTTTTTGTTTGAGTGCCCCAGACAGAAAAATGGAAGGACAAAAGGGCCACGTTAAAATGCGTCAAATTTTTGAAACATGCTGAAGAAAGCAATTCAATATTGTTTGTGTCTGTTACAGGTGTAAAGGCAAACATTTGAGGTTTTTTCCAAGTTTTTGGGGTGGCCAACAGGTGGCACTGTAGGGCTCCCCCTGAGCTGCACACCTGTTGGTCATTGTGTCATTAGTTGTCTGTATAAAAGGAGTCCCGGCATGATCACTCAGTGTCGGGTTGTTGTTTGTTTGTTTGCGTCCCACCGTCTCCTTTTTAACTAACCTTGCAGCCGATGTTAAATGTCATCTTTTGGCGTTTTTTTGTTTTGTTTGTTTTTTGCTGCTGAAAAATGGACGGCGGGCCATCGTTTGGACCCCCTTGCTCTAGAATATGACTAACCCTTACTCTTGTGACTTATAATGAAGGATCTTGGAATGCTGATAGGCATGAGTATGTGTCAGATGTAAACACGGAAATTGAGTTTTTGACAGGAAAGAAAATGATACCCCATGGAAAGATTCTAGCCACCAACACGCCACAAAACGTTTTGATTGGTTTGTGCATCTCAAGTGCCTTATTGGAGCAGGAACCAAAACGTTCCGTCTGCCACAAAAGGCGTTAAAAGATCCTTCCAGGCTTGAGGCCCCTTTTGTGTGTCCGTGATCATGCAATGAATTTCTGAGACCTTCAGAATACTTTTTTTTCATTCAATTCTGACAGAGCACTAAAGATGAAACTAGAGCATCTTGTGAAACAATTCTGTGCAAGGCCAACAAATAGACAGTGGTTGAGGGCAAATATTTGCTCTTGGCCAATTCTTGTATTCTGGACATGTTAAAGTCAAACAAGGTTGACTGGCTCACTCCCACATAATGCGAATTACAATAATTAACACCGGAGGGGATTGAAGCATCACCGACTGATCTTGAATTAAAGAAAAAAAGAAAAAAAACCACAACTAGTCGTCAGTAGTCTTATTATACAATACTTCATTGACAGCAGCCGCTGTTGATGTTATGAAGTTGATTCTTGAGGCAACTATGAACAAGTGGCTGCGTGTCAAAGTAGTAGAGTAGTGTGTGTAATGTAAAAACAGTTAGTACAATTACATAGAGATATGGACGGCGAGAGAGGGAGAACGAGAGAGCTACATAGATAAATAGCTAGAGAAAGAGAGCTAGCTAGCTAGCTAGCTAGATAGAGAGAGCGCAGGAGCTAACTAGTTAGCTATAGAGAACGTGAGAGCTAACTAGCCAGATAGATATCCATTTTTTTCCAACAGGTTAAATAATGATTTGCTTGTTTTCATGCATATTTCCTTTTTGTAGAGACAGATTGTTCTTTGTAAAGATTTGTGTGCATTGTGCCCACTGAGCACTCATATGCAATTCAGCAGTTGTTCAATTGTAGTGATAAATTACCCAAAATGCACTCCCTCCTCGGCTGTCTCCCATGGTGATTCAATAACATGAATGTCAAGGCTTTTTTTTTTTTTTGAACAAAAACAGATGTATTTTGTTCACCCACACAAACTTTCACACAGACAAAGCAGAAATACAACTTCCAAGTGTCTTATCTATATTGTGTTGCACCATACCAAACTGCGATTGGCTGGCAACCAATTCAGAGTGTGCGTCGCCTATAGCTCAAAGTCAGTTAGCCGAACGATAACCTACAAGGCAGTGCACGCACATAATTTCACAAACCGAGTCACGCCTGGTGCTTCAAGTCACCGTGATATTACTGCCCATCCACAAGCAACGTGAACTGCAAGAACAAATCAAAACATATTTAATGAATGCCGAATAGCCCTCTTTAAAATAAAGATGACCAGAACAATGTATGACGTTAGCGCCTTTTCTCCACGCAGTGTGTGTGTCGTTGGCATGGAGACAAGACCC
This sequence comes from Hippocampus kuda, assembly GCA_901007745.1. Lineage (NCBI taxonomy): Eukaryota > Metazoa > Chordata > Actinopteri > Syngnathiformes > Syngnathidae > Hippocampus > Hippocampus kuda. Next base: position 37,194 of record CAAKHF010007292.1, read on the forward strand.
GGCCAACGCATATGCTGACCGAGGAAAAGATGTGGTCTATCATACACAATGAATGAGCTGATGACTGCGCTGTGCCAAGTGAGGCGTGGCTTAGAGCCGCATCACTACTTGGTGAACACCTGATCTTGGATCCATTATAGTTTCCGGTGACACCGATGGGCACAATTCGGGCCGAGTTCCTTCTGCTCCACCAAATTGCAGCCTACTGAGTCCCTTCAAAAAACATCAGTTATCGTTTCATCACTGGGAATGAAATTATTCAAATTCCTCACCCTTCCCACATTCAGAGCATCATAAGGCTTTCTTTCTTATCCGGACTTTTTTTTCCCCCCCGTGTCACCGAACAAAATTGTAACCTTTATGAAAATGGAAATCAAAGCTTTTCATTTCAAATATTGCTTTAAGAAGAATTTGATTACTCTGAATGTACCAAGTTGCATTCCAGTGATGTCAGCTACTTCACTGGCACAGCGCTGCCACAAGGGCTTTAGAAGGCGGAATAATGGCAGAGGCCGCAGCGCATTTCATCTTTTCACAGTGAATGATTGATTTGCTATTCACAGCATGAAGATGGCCATGGAGCACATGTGGAATGTGTGTGAAAGCTTCACATTGGGCTCGGAATGCCAAATTAAAAAGGGGCGACTGCGCAACAAAGGATGTGTGAAATGAAGAAAAGAAATTGTTGACATTTAAGTTTAAAGTCACACACTTGAATCCACATTTTGCTTGTCTGACAATGAGTAGACAAGCCAAAACTTAACTAGGCTGTCACATTAAACTGAAACCATCACAAAAAGGAACATGACCCATCCATCCATCCAACCTATCTGCAATTGTGTCACAGTGAGTCCAGAGCAGGTGTGACAATTTCGGTCTCCGTTTCCTTTGCAATGCAGTCAACTCACTTTTCCCGTGGGATATCAAGACAGATGAGCAAAAAAAAAATGAAAAGAATCCGGCAATGTTCCAGTTCTATACTCAACCAGGGCTCCTACCAGCTTGATGTGACCAGAACACCTCGGAGTCATTCTAATCAGATAACCAAGCTGCCTCTCAAAGTGACTGAGCAGCTGCTCTATTTCAGGCTCCTTTTGAATTGAACACAAATCAATGCCCCATTCGACAGGAGGGAACCCGATCCCGTTTACATGAGCCAATATTTCGGGTTACAAAAGGGGGAATCCAGGAGACTTTTTCAGGTTTTTAAAAACCGAAATGAGAGCTTATTCGGGTTTTTGCACACATTTACATGGCCTTTGAAATCCCGAATACTGACAGTATTTGCCTTTTAAAAGGGTTATTCAACATTGTCGAAATTGGAATCATCCATCTGTCGGCGCAATTGCGGTGCACCTTCGAGGCCGGCGTAACGACGAGTCTTGAACGCAAACAACAAGACAATGGCTTCTTTGTCATTTCTGTTTATTAAAAAATAAAGTATACACAAAAGTGTTCTCTTTAGTTCTCAATTTGTTTGTCTAATTCGTTTGTTCTTGGATTGTTTAATTTAAAAGTTTGTTTGTTGGCTTCAGGCGTGAGCTGGCCTCATCTCTCTGTCTGGCTCGCTCCTTCTCCACACTGTCCTCATTCACCAGTCGTGTGACATCACAACAAATAGTTCCGTCAAAGAAATATTCTAACATGCATGAAATAATAATCATAATTATTTCTACTAAGTTATGAAATACTGCATGCCAATTGAACATATCAAGACTACACAAAATCCGACCAATATCAAATTGGCACCTACACCATCCATCCATTTTCCGATCCGTTTTATCCTCACAAAGGTCGGTCGCGGGGTGTGCTGGAGCCTATCCCAGCTGTCTTCGGGCAGTAGGCAGGGGACACCCCGGACTGGTTGCCAGCCAATGTAATTGGAATGAGAGCATTTACATTTCAGGATGTTCATATATGCTTCTGTTTCTCAGTCTTGCGGTATTTTTTTCTTGTTTGTTTTGCATTTATTTTGGCCTCACTTCCCTTATCAACATGATACCATTATGTGTGACAAAATGCATAGGAGGCATGCTTATTTGCATCTCATTTTGTTCCCATTCAGTAAATTGTGATTATTCAACATATTTCTTCTCATAATTGAATTTCATTCAGTGGAAAAGGGCGAAGTGACTGTTTGGCCTGTATGTGTGTGTGTGTGTGTGTGTGTGTGTGTGTGTGTGTGTGTGTGTGTGTGTGTGTGTGTGTGTGTGAGTGACAGGCTGAGTGTGGGATTTCGGTGGAGGGGTGGGGGGGGGGGGGAGAAGAAA
>CAAKHF010007293.1:4170-22816 GCA_901007745.1 Hippocampus kuda
GGGGAAGTTGAGGTCAAGTGGTGTGCTCCAACCTCTGTGGTGACTCAATACAGAGTGGTGGTGGAGGGAAAAGATGGAAAAACTATAGAGTTCGGGGAAGATTCTCGACAAGGCTTGGTGGGGTCTTTAGAAGTTGGAACCAAGGTGTGTGTGGAGGCGGTTAACAAAGCAGGACACAGCATGCCCACAGAGTATTCCTGCATGCGATATGACCCTCCCTCTTCATCAGATTATGAAGTCTTGATAGGTATTATCGGAGGAGGAATTCTTCTCTTGGTCCTCATCTCAAGTGTGATTCTCTGGAGGTGTTGTAAAAAACGACACGCAAAGAGAGACTCAGCTGATGGACTTGGAAACCCATCATACAGCACAGAAGGGACATTGTGATCCAGATAGAACAATTTTAGTAGGATGTTAAACATATAGGGAAACAGTCCAAGAGAGGATTATTTACCATATCAGGAAATGTGTCAATATAGAAATAAACGATCAGTTTTGTTTTGTTTAATACCATACATTTCAGGGCTAGAACTACCTGTTTTTGCTGGCAATTGACTTACGTAGATCTCTAGTTCAGTTTTTGTTTATATTTGTGTGATAATGGCTGTGTTTGGTTTGGGGCCGCCACAAAAAAGGACAAAATCCGACTTCAACGGACAGTTAGGACGGCGGAAAAAGTCATTGGCACCGCCCTACCCACTCTTGAGGACTTGCACACTGCAAGGATCAAGACAAGGGCACGGAAAATCCTCCTGGATCCCCCGCACCCTGCCCACCACCTTTTCCAGCTACTCCCCTCAGGCAGGCGCTACAGATCCATGCGCACCAAATCCAGCAGACACTTAAACAGCTTCTTCCCTCTAGCCATTAACTCCCTAAACAGTCACTGACGTAGTCACTCTTCTTGTACAACAAATACTGCTACTGGTCACTCTAAAATGGTTCAATGATTTTCTGCACCAACTGTACAAACTGTCATAGTATTGTATTCTACCACTGATCACTTTCGCTCTGCTTGATACTTTGCACATTGTCTAACAGTTGTCACTGGGTGGTACCACCGCACTACGGTTCACTTACATTACGAAATGTCCTTCCATACCTATTTGTCATGTCCTTGTTTATGATGATACTAATGCAGCGTGTTATACTGGAGACAAATTCCTTGTGTGTTCTACATACTTGGCCAATAAAGATGATTCTGATTCTGATTCTGAACCTTTGGTAATAAAATTATCTTTTATGGAGAAAAACTAAATAATTTGTGTTTTGTTTTCTGAGCGTTGGTTTTATTTTGTGTGAAATAAAATTCAGCCTAATTAATTTATAAGATTTAAAATTGCTTCAGAACATAATATCTCCATTTCTTTTTTTTTCAAGAATCTTTTAAGCCTCTGAAAAGGATTCCTCTGGCACTCTGCTAAACTGCAGTCAAGATTCATTTCCTTTATTAAGTAAAATTCTATTTTTGTACAACGATAACATTTTAGAACTATTGTATTACAGCATTTATTTTATCAATTTACTGTCACACTGAAACGTTGATATTATTGGTTGAGAGTAAAATAAGTCCCGCCTCTTCTTAGTATACAGAGCAATGATTTGTCACAGAACACCAGGAAGTTCCTTGCCTGTCTAGGAGAATGGCAGATTCAGGTGAGTCTGACTACTTTCTTGATCAAACGTGATTTTGTCGTGTTTTTCGGGCCATTTGTATAAATTGCGTGAAACGTCCTTTTCTTCTTTTTTTTTCCAGTTTTAACAACCATGTTGCAGACGATCTTATTTTTAAATAAAGAAAAATAACCGGGAGCAGTTAAAATGCGCAACAAGAGGAAGTGGGAAATGAAACCATCCTTACAAAAACACGGCTTATATCATTGTGTCACTTGAAGGACAAGCAATGACTTTGTAAAGCACACAAGCAAACGCGGAAATTTGAAGGCAGTCAGCAACGTCCGAGCACGAGCAGCAACGCAAAACAAACACAACAGAGACACACAATGTGCTCAATAGGCATGCCTATAACGAAATACACGACAATGACAGCCTACTGTTGCATATTACTTAGATTTTTCCTTTACAGGTGCAGTTGATGCCTGTACTGTACACCTAAACGGAATGTACTTTACTAATGTACTCCAGTATAATAGCCATTGTGAGAACTTCATAACATCTTGAGACACAAATTATCGTTTACTCTAAGTACTGCTGTTAATTGCGGACCACGTGTTGTGTGCCGATTGGCGCAGACCCATTTATGAAACTTTAATTGTCCATGTTTTGTAATTAGGTGTGGGATCCTGTTACTCAACTTATACAAGAATTGCTTTGCATGTTGTAATTGTATCCTCTGATTTGAGGTCTGGTTCAAAAGCAAATGCTGACATTTATTTGGAGCATTAAACATTAATTGTATTACATTTCTTTGTGCTTTACAGCCGTTATGGAGATATCATATGATGATCTGAGAGCACTTATGGAAAAAGGCCAAAGCCTAATTCTTGTTGATGTCCGTACTCAGCAGGAAGTGGACGAGGGACGTATACCTGGATCTATTCATATCCCAGGTCAGTTCCGACTCCATCATTTACTTGTAAATACAGTAGTCTGAAACAGTTATGCTGTTTAGCCTAGTATGGATTGGTGTCATGTCAGCTGACTTGTCTTTCTTATATACATATTTTTCCTGCATTTCACGTCAATAACTCAGTTGATACAGTGGAAGAGGCCTTTAGTTTGGAACCAGAAGCCTTTAAGGCAAAATATGACGTCACAAAGCCAACGCTGGACTGCCCAGAGCTGGTCTTTCACTGTCTGCTGGGAAAACGAGGGGCAGCGGCCACAAGCAAAGCAACCCAACTTGGCTACTTGCAGTAAGACAGTTATTTCAGTTTATATTGTACTTTGGGAAGTACAGTCATGTGGGCTTTGGCTGTCAACATATTCTATTAACTCTTTTTGCTTGGAACGTACTGATGCATTTGTTACTCGTGAAGTAAGCAACATTTGTGTGTTCTTGTGTCTCAGTGCCCGTAATTACGCCGGAGGATACAAGGAGTGGTCTGAGAAAGCAGCACAGTGACTTTTATTGATGAGAAGAGCATAGGGGCCGAATTGGACCATGTATTCTTGTGCTTAATTTTTGTATCCTGGTTTGCTTTCATTTACACTCCATCTTTTCATTAAAGAAGTTGCAAGTAGTATTTGCCCAGTTGTGTTTTGTCATCGTTGTCAAGTCGTAATACCGTACCTAAACCAGAGGTTTGTATTTGTTAATGTATTACTTACTTATTACATAGAATAAATATTACAATTATATTAATCTGTGGTTATTGGGCATAGTGTTTTTCTCCCCTGAAGGCATCTTCCAATTGTAATGCTGCTAAATTACAATACAATTGTTTACTTACGAACAATTTTAGAATAAATACGATAAGATATAACATTGTTATTTTGAAATGATAATACTGTATCAACGATAAGTGACATGATCAAATGATGGTTATTTACCCTCAGGGAAAGGTAGTACAGGATATATGAAGTATACTCTATAAAGTATACTCGGGTATAATTATATAAAGTGTACTTTTTCACACTAAATTGGAACACATTAAGTTTTTAAAGTACACTTATACGTATCTGTATACTTACAAGCCAAGTATACTTCTGTGAAGTTAATTAAAAAATATAGCTTTTTAAAAGTCCACTTAGAGTACACTGCCTACAATTTAGTGTAAAACAAGATTGCTAACAGTACTGTATACCGGTACATGAAGAAACTACTTTTTGCTCAGGTTAATTATAGCACCTGTGGCTATATGACACACGGCTATATTTGACGATGCTGGAACAAATAAAGCAGGTCAGTAATGTGTTTTTCCAAAACCACAAGCTATCATTTGTGGTGGTTATTTGGAGAGCTGCCTTTAATAGTTAAAACAATATGCATATGCTAACGCTAATTAGCAGCGCAATATGTAGCGTGTTATGATGGTAGCAGACAGTACAGTAGTTTTCCTCAATCCTTAGGCACTACGGCTCTTTCTACTTTTGGGAAAGGACGGTCACTGTCAAGGGGGACTTTTAGTCCTTCTCTGGGCTGAACCAGGAGCCGCAAACTGCGCTGGTAAGTTATGGCATTGAATTGATAAATAATTTTAGGCGCTCTATAAGCTACAGCTAAAAGCAACTCACGTTGCCAACACTTGTCTCTATATCTACACATAAAAGGTTAGTAATTTATACTTTTTCACTCCGAAACAAATGTGTCAGCTGTTTTGATGGGGTTTTTTTTCCCCACAGGGAATATGAAGAATTCATTAAAATATGCAATACTGTACTGTCACAATATTGCGTACTGTATTTGAAAATCAACTTTTAAATGGGATTGATTGATTGATTGATTGATTGATTCACATATTCAATAGTAAATGTGTGCAATGAATACAGTAGATTTCAGGGACCAATGAACATTTCATTTCCTCACTTAAAAAAACAATAACATAACATGTAGCCTGCAGTCATTTGACTGTTCTTAAGAGAGGAAACATGAACAAGGACTAGAAAAAATATGCCCCTTTTATGTGGTGCAGTTGCAGCTGCGGGTTCTAAATGGGGAAGAATCCAACCGGAAACGCTCAAAAATGGTATGTGCACTCACACATATGGCTCAGTAAATCCTTACAGTCATGTCACCTTTGGGACAGTGTTTTTTTTTTTTTTTTCTCTCTGTTGCATTAGTCCTCATAGATTTGAAGTTTTCCTGCGCAGGACCAATTCCTGAGCCTGACCCACAGGATCTGTGTGCTTTCACTGATATGCATGGCTCTCTGAAATTATTTCTTTTTTTTCAGGTAAAATCAATCTTAATTGTTTGCGAGTATCTCTTAGAAATGTGTGCTTTTCTTCTGTTTAGGGCACATTTTTTACTCTTTATGCTCCACAGGTAAAAGATTTAAGATGCTTCAGTCCAGAGTGGTCTGCTAGTATCAAAGATTTCCTACGCGTATTTAGTCTGGCCAATGCAGGGGTAGGTATGGTCCTGCACAGACATTTTTTTTCTACATTCTTGTACTCAAGTAGGAGAAAATGTTAATTTCTCTCTTTACAGATCATCGTGCACCTACGATGCAAGTTCCCCCAGCAGACCATTCAGCAAGAATTTAGGTTTGTAACATTTGTGTGTATCATATCTGTATCTGTTCACTCCAATTAGAATATTTTATATATGTACAGGTATATTGTGGAATGTTATCTCTCTCTCTCTCTCTCTCTCTCTCTCTCTCTCTCTATCTCTCTGTCATTGTGCACCTAAATGTAATAGGTTCACTCCACACGACTGTTCCATTGTTGTGGGAATTGGTTTAAAGTACTTTGGCATTCTATAAATGATCCCTAAATAAATAAAATTGCATATTTATACTCAGGTGAGTGTAGCATAATATAAAAATGTGTTCATTCATTTAAAATGAACTTTATATATTATGCTCAGTGGCCTTCTTCAACATTTGATATTGTTGTCTCCATTGCATCGGATTAATTTTGATTACGTTTTCAACACATTTTGAACCTTTCCATAATGAATGCAAAAGCCGAGTACCAGACACTAACTAAATGTATTTTGTACTTAAGTAACTACGAAAAACATCATGTTGACATAACATTGTTGTTCTTGCAGAGCGAGCTTCACAAGGAGAATTACCCTGGCAATGAAACCAGCACGGATGTTAGATGTCACCTGTAGTTCCTTGTCAGTATCTGACGGTCCAGTTCTTGTCACGATGAATAAGCACAAATTCTGCCTTTACAAACACAATACTCCATTTTTAATTGACACTCTTGGAAAGATACCTGTTCAACAATATATGGATTGTTTTGGTTGTAGTTTGCAGTGGTGTATACCTATACTGGGTCATAAAATTTCATAATATTTTTCCCTTTTTAATGGTATGCAAGAGTTTTTGCTGAAGCTCTATTCTTGAGTGTTTAGTGAACTCGTACCCAACCAAACAATGTAAGGGACTGAAAATAGGCTCTCTTGAACTAGAACCTTTGAATGTTTGTTAAGCCTCTCTTTCCATCTCTTTGGACTTGAAGCACCAACAAACTGGTGACGAAAGGAAGTTGGTGTCCCGGAGGCCACCCTGTCCTGGGCAGCAATTTGCCTCTAAGCATCCCACCGGAGACCATGGACAGCGGCCTGTACGGCGAACTCAGTATGCAGCTTGTGACCCTACTTTCACCTTGTGTGCTGCAGTACCCCAATCTGGAAACCCTTCTTACGCACATGGAAGTATCCTTCCATTTGTTTCTGTCTATATTCTGTATTTATCATACTGATTAGAATACCTCAAGGGCAAATTCCAATTCCACTTCCACTTGTATCTTTTTTTTTTTTTTTGGATGCGGACCACACAAGAGAACCAGATCACAAACATGCAAGGAGATTGAAGGGGCATGCATGTAAGCATTGTTCTACCTCTTGAGTTCAGGCTTTGGGGTTCAGTGCCTTGCTCATGGCCCTCTTCTCAAAGCAGACTAACATCTCTCCGACAACGTTTTACAATTTTTGCCATAGCCTAGCTCTCCAGTTCCAAAACCCATGTGTGAACCACTACCGACCATCGCACTGGTAACATACAACTCACACAAAACCGACACATAGACACACTGAATTCCTTAACTTGTGGTTAGGTGCAGGCTTACACCCCTTCTAATGTTCCCATTACATTCCCCCTTGCCTTCTTCCAAAACATCCCAGCTCATCTGGGCTGCCAGGAATTGGGGCAACGAATCCTTCACTGCCCCTCCTACACAGGTTGGCGACAGCTTTTACAAGGAACAGCACACACAAATGTTGCATCAAGATACATTCTGTGTCATTTCCAGAACACAGCTAAACCCTAAAGGCATGATCTCTTAAACCTGGCGTCTCTGCTAAACAGTGTGAGAGCCTTATTGTTTACCAAAGAGTGCAGTGTGAGGACAACACTGCCTTGAATTGACTTGTTAACTCCTTCATAGAATGCATGGCCATTATTTAGAATCCAAATAAATAGACTTATAACAGAAAAATAGTTCCTACATTAAGAAGAAAATGTTTGTGATATCAGTGAAAGGCAATTATTAATTCATTCTATCTCAGGTGAGTTGGTAACATGCACAACAAGAGACAAAAGAGCTGAGATTAATCCACTCTCTTTCGTATTTAGCAGGAACAAAGTGGCAAGAAAGCATCGTCGACTCTCTTTGCAATGGCGTGTTTTTCCTTTTGCTGAACTAAAGATCTGTTCCAAGTTATTTTAACAAGCTCAGGGTTCCAGTTGTAGTGCGTAAAATCACTTCCAGGTTTGAGAAAGACTCTGCAGCAGGGTTTGACTGTCTTCACTTTGTTGGCGTTATCCCACATTCTTGCCACTGACCGAGCTGCATCAGCTAAATATTGTATCACATAAAATTATGTGATATTTCCCAAAAAAAATACACAAATTGTAGAGTTGTTTTTGGATATGTTCACATCTGGGTATGCTTGCACACTGTGGTTATGAAAAAAAAAACAGTTAAATCAAGCTGCTCAAATGTCATAAACCTGAGCTTACATTTCATATGATTCAACTTTGTAAAGATATTTGAGTCCATATCATCATAGAGCAATTTTGCATATTTTGTTCAATCTCCCGTCATGTCACTTGGTTATATGATGTAGTACTTTCATTAGCTGTCAGGGTGAGCAAGTCATATTTTGTCATGTCATTTCATTTTGTCATTTCTTAACTGCCCCAGATGATAATTGTGGCACAGTTGCATACTGTTACAAAATATTGCATTTTTAACACCAAACGTACGGCCCGCTGCTGAAAGGTTATCTTTGTCGAATTCATTGATTTCAGTATTAATCTACATAGGTTTGGTTTCAACTTCAAAGAATATTTTACCGCATTCTTCCTCAGTTATTACAAATTTCTGTGAACAAAATTGCAAAATTGACAGTGACATTTACAGTAAAGTGCCACTTATATTTGGAGCAGTTTACAGTAAATAGTCATAAATTAGTCACATTGATGTAAGTGTTAGATCTTGGCCTCATTCAAAAGTACCTGAAACACTCATGTTTCATCTATTTGTACACTGCACCAGAGATTCTAGAGAAGCATTTAATATAATATAACTGTACTTTTAGTCACTCCACAACCACTTCCTCAGCAAATGTTCTGTGGATTTACAGTAGATTTATAAGTCTTTGCTTCGCTCTTCCTCTGCAGGTCTTTCATGTGAAGGCAGCATTGTGTACGCTTTGGAGCATGAAACCTGTCAGGAGCCTGAGAAAAGGTTCCATTTGCACCCTGTAAAACAGAAACTCTTGATCTTCCTCTTTCTGCAGCACACTGACCCGTTTGCTTCACAGCTCTCGGACTTCATGGGTGAGGGACTGCTGGTACAAACACCAACTTGATTTTTAGTCCGTCTTCTCCAGCAGAGGAGAAATTGAGTTTGAGGATTCACTATGATGTCATTTTAGTCACTGATGCCCTTATTGAGCGCCACCTGGAGGACATTCTGATCAACAACAGGCGGGCAGTCACAGGAGTGCTGCAGACGGAGTTAAGTAACACACTGAAGGCTCAAGATCGCAGAAAAAGGGCAAGTAAAGGCTTAGAAACACACACACACACACAACTGCCAGAGTGTAAAGAGTGTAAGTGTATTCGTGTGTGTGTGGAAAGGACCAAAAGAAACTCCTTTCGGCTGCTGAGGTCATTCTCAGCGCATCCATCAGTATTGTGAGCTGCAGCACCAACCTCAACTTCAGAAAAGCCTGCCTGAGTCACATGCAGGTGACGTTTTAATGCCCGGAGCTGTTGTACATTTCCAGATGACTGCAATGTATTAACGTTACTGCAGGTGAGTGATACTCATGAGCTGGCGGTCTCTCTCCGTGACTCCTTGCTGAGGGTGATATCATGGAGATCTGTCCCCAGGAAAGGGTGCTACTCTGCTCAGGTACCCAGGAGGCTTGTTCACTTTGTGTCAACATGCATGTGATGAACTATGCTATGCGCTAATTGTATTGTTTGTTCACTTGACAGGTAGAAAAGGGTCGAGAAAGTGCCGATGATACCAGAACAGAAATCTGATGCCTGGCTGTGTGTTTAAAAAAAGTTTGCTCCTGGTTGAAATGTACTTGAACTAAATATATTCACCTTTAGTTCATAGCTTGAGATGTTTCAAATTTGAAATCCATGTTGAGTAAAAAGCCCTCCAAATTAAGCTTTGATTGTCAACAGTATATTGACAATCAGTGTTGAAATGTCCACATTCATATACTGTATTTAATCTGTATGCACATCAAAGATGAACTTGGCCTGAATAAACTCCTGACTGGCTCATTGACCTAAAGTGCATCAACACTCTCATTTTTCTTCCGTAACCTGATTTTACAACTGCAAAGCTGTGTTTGTTTTCAACAACTGCAAGTAAAACCAAATGTGTACATAACTGACTTGGTTGATTGATTTCTGAACAGCATGCTGTGCTATACATGTGCGTAATGTGCCATGAAGATCAATAAGCTTGGTGTGGGAAATGAACCCATTTAGCTGACCATCTGTCCCAAAATTATGATGTATTCATTGAAAATATATCTTTGTGAGTGACGTATCGTGATGGGCAGAACAATGAAATGCCCTTCCATTAGATGGCAAAAGGTACAAGAAACCTGAGTTCCCCTATCCACTTGTTGCCAGAAGTTATGGCTTCCAGCCAAGTCTATCGACTTTATGTTTAATTAAACAGGCCCGTATTTCACATGGAGTGAATTGAGATGAAATAATCATTATTTAACTTTTCATACTCTTTGTCAAATTTATGTTTGTTGGTGTTCCGTGATGTTTTTCTAATATAAAATGGCTGTTTTGGCTCACTAAATAAATACTGGTCTAATACATTGCTCCATTTTATTGTCATCAATAGTTAAAGCATGATTTTTTTAAAATGTTATATACAGTATATATAAAATGGGTGGTTTGAAATGAAATGTGTGATATGCACTCCGAAACAGCAGATGGCGGTAATGCGTCCAATTTCTGCCGTTCACCCGCCAGCACAAAAAGGAAAACTAGCGGAAGGGGAGGAAGCGCAAAGGCGTATTTTCGCGGTAAAATGAAACGGGCTTCCTTCACTTTTGACCAAATATCCGAATGGCGGTTGCTTTCAGAGTTAAATTCACGTTTGTATCTATGTTGAAGTGTCTATTTCCAAAGGTTGGACCGGTGCTATGACTTCCGATTGACGCAACTGCTAGTCGCTAAACCATTATCTCGAATTGCGCCCTTACTTTTCGCTCTTGTTTTCCTCGTCGACTCAAGAACGTACAACAATGTCACAGGTAACATCAGAAGACTTGAAATCAGAACTCGAAATGTTCTGCATAGCTTGTAACGATGACTCCGCCTTGGACAAAAGTAAGCAGCGAATTTAAGATAATTCTTCTCCACTCGTTACGCTGGGTCGCGACCATTTGTTTTCTGCTCAGTTATTGTTTGCAGTTTTACATTAACAAAACATTTCAAGTGTGTTGTGTTGTGTGTCTCTTGTGTCCCTTAGTGGTAGAGCAATGCGTTTGCAACAGGATCCAAGCAGATAAGTGGGTTTTGGAGTGGGTTGCATACAGCACCACTAAAAATGGTCTGTTGCTTTCTGTGGACACCCTGGAACAATTTGAACACGAGGTAATTACAAGAAACAATTACGTAAATAACGCGCCTGATCTTTTTTTTTTTGGTCTTAAAGTACATTGTCATTAGGTTGATGATTTTGAAACGTTGTTCATTATCTGTATAGGTGTTAAACAAGAGGATTAAATCCAAACAACGCTTCAAGAGAGAAGAGCAAAACAGACCTAGAGACATTAACACAATACAGGACATGTATCTTTTTTTTTTAAAATGAAACCGATCCCGTCAATTTTTTTGGATTGACATGTCAGGCCATCACATCACATCACAGACCTTAACTTGTTCTCCCTTAAGAATAAAAGCTGAAGAAGAAGAGGATAATCTACTGGACTGCTACTCTACTCCTGCAAAGGTTAGTTGTCACTTTAATATTTTGCTCTGCTTGAAATTGTTTTCTTTATGTGTCCACTTAGTGTCTGTGTCATACACTCCCTGAGTTTGTGCGCTTGCATGCAGGGCTCCCAGAAACGAACGCTAACCACTCCAGAAAATCCTCATTCAAAGAGGAGCTCAACTTTGTTGGCCAGTCCCGGTGTCCTGCTATCTCCTTCGTCCTTTTCTCCCAGGTACTCTACCATAAACAGTCTTCATCCACATTCAAAAAGCTAAACAATGACAGCAGCGGCGATATCAATGGAGAGATGATGTGCAGATTTCCATCTGGGTGTTTGAAATTCTTCTTAGTGTTTCATTATTCCTCAAGTAATAATCTTGATTCCGCGGGCATTTAAAAAACAACCTAAAATGACCAGTTAAAAAGCAAATTAGTGTACAAATGAAGTAAGAGTTATTTTAGGAAATTATCTGCAAAACCAAAACACTGTAGAACATTGTGCTTATAAAATAATATACATCACTATTTGTCATTCTAGGGCAAATTGATGTAATAATAATAATGATTGATCTTATTTTCATTGCTTACAAAGTGCAAATGCTTTTTGCCAAACTTTGAGTTTAAGGAAGAACAAAATTTAACGTGTCAACCAGCCACTTGATCTGGATATTGTATACATTCTGCATACAGTGACTACATTCTGCATACATTCTGTGTTTGAATCTCTAATTCAAACACAGTTTTTTTTTTTATTACGCACGGCAATAACGTGACATTATCTTTCGTGGATGTCTCCATTACATGATGTCATCTTTACTGGACGTCTCCATGAAATGAAAAGAAGGAAAAGGGTTGCTTCATTTTCCCATAATAATTCCACTGCCTCCCGCATCGCTCCCCTGTCTATATAGGATGATAAAAATAAGCCCCTACACGTAATTGTGTGTGTCACTTGACGTCATGCTTTGTGTGCCTGCGTGTCACATCACGGACGCGTTCAACTAACATTAGATGATGCATATGTTTATCATGTGAATCAGAACATAAAAATAGTGGATTTAAAAAACAAGTTGACATCATGCCCTGCAGTGTGAGCGTAGCCTGTCTGACCGTGACACTTGGCTGCCGAGATAAAAACTGCATGTAAATGTAACATTCTGCACCTCGCCTTCGCAAAGAGCTTTGAAATCCGCATCAAATACCAGAATCGCGGATCATATATATCTTTGTGTCACTACATATCGTAAAGAATAGTTCACATGCCCGCAAAGTGTTTTTTTTTTGTTTTGTTTGTTTTTTCGCTGTTGATTTTAATTTTAATTTTGAATGTTTCTAATATAATGCAGCTTTTTTGATGTTATGAATTATAGTCATCATTTTGTATTTGTTCCACGTTGAATTCAATCCAAGTATTTAAGTAGCCTACAACCTCAAAATTGCCGTCTATAGAAATTGACTTTTATTGCCCTCGTCACTACAGTGCCACTCCCTCACAGAAGTACAGCCAACGTGGAGGGAAAGGAGAGGTGGTGGTCTCGTTTGGGGCTGTGCAGGGTACACGTTGGGCTGGCAGGAGGGCTTCTGATGCAGCGATGCAGCTGGAGCTGATGGAAGGGCCGGAGAATTCTCTCCGTTGCAGCTACAAGTACATGTTCCAGAGACTGCGTGATATTCGGAATGGTGAGGGAAAGAAATCGAAAAGAAACGTTCACGTCACACTGTATACAATATCGCTCACATTGACCACATTAACACCTATTGTAAATTGTAGGGATGAGCGAGTACCGTTATAGGTATCCACACTGGGCCGCTACCGGCCTTATTTCATTGTATCAGGTACTTATGAAGGATCCTGATACCAGCTGATGATGCTCTGGGCAAAACAAAATTGACGTTAAGTCTTCCTTGCCAATATTTGGTGCTACACTAAGGCCGTTTGACACATCGGTAAAAAGGTCTTTGTTCACAATTACCTATTATTGGGTTAATTGACATTTTAGATGTAAGTACAGCTGGTCAATATGACAATATATATTTCGAAGACGATAGATAAGATTTTATTGTGTGAATTGTTCTACTATCGAGTTATTGTCATTTGTTATCTGCTGCAAACTGCACGTAATTAATATTTCAAGTGGAGTTTAATTTGATGGGCAAAAAAGTTCACTTTTCAATCTCATGCTGCACTGCCGTCACCAGCTGACAGTCTGAACAACATTCAATGAAGAGAATCACAATGCATAGTCACCGTACATAATTTTTGCACTGGTGCATCTCGTATCTTTTTTTTCCAACATGATACATAAACCTATTCTTGTTCGCCTTTTTCTAAAGTGTTGACTGAGAAGATTGAGGATCTGGGAGAAGAACTCAGGTCACATTTCAACATTGAAGAGTTTTCTCCAGTCTCACTGCCAGCGCAGGTGCAGTATAGGAACAAACACTCATTGTGGATTTTTAAAAAAATGTTATGGCATGTTGTTATTTATTATTTATATATTTGCTGTAAATTGTCTTCCCAAGGCGCCTTGTGCTTAATCTCAAAGGATGTCTGTCCCCCTCCCCCCCCAATCTCCAATTTCTCATCTAATATATAGTGTGGATTTGCAGTTGTGTTAAATATGCACTCGTTTGGCACTTCATTTGGAACACCCACCCAATGGAATGTGCGCCAACCTGAGTTGTGTAAAAAGGAAAAAAAATCCTCCTTCAAGATAATGCTCAGTGATGTTGAACTTCACTAGCATTAAGAAAAAAAGTCAATTACTAATATTTTGGAGGGTAAAAAGCTACTGCTGCGATTGATGCTACACAGTTCAACACCACAGTATAGGTGTCAAAAATAATCAACAACTATTGTAATACTTGAAAAACATTCTTTTACTTAAAATTGTCCTCTTTCAGCGGTAATATTTCTGTTTTTTGTAGTCCTTCATGAAAGCAGACTATCTTTTGTGTTTAATCAAAATAAGACGCTTACAAACATCTGCTTTTACTTTGGGAAAACAATGAACGAACCAGTCACTGAAACAATTTCATATTGTTGGCAAGTCATCATTCTCTCTTGTGTGATATTGCTTCATTGTTGTGTTGTTTTTAATCACTAAACAGTGCCAAATATGCCACATAAATTAGTTAATAAACAGTTTTCGGGAGATATTTACTTTTAATACAAAATCCAATTTTATTTGGTTGATCGGTGGGATAATCAAATCTGAAAATTTGAAATGGTGATAGCCCTACACCATGCCAAACAACTATGAAGAAATGTTCATAAAAAAATATCTTGATGTTTTCAAAATAAAGCTTGATCTTTGAACCAGGACATTGTTAATCATGACCTCTCTGGCATCATTAAATTATGCAGGTGTAAATGTTTCGGTACATCATTGCTGCTTCCCTCATGCTGTATTTGTCCTTTTCGTAGGACCGTATTTCAGTTTTGGGTCAGGTGTGCTGTGACAGTAATGGCAAATTGAACGCACAGTCTGTTTTGTTGGAAGCGGGACAAGAGCAAGGTGGTCAGCAAGTACGTGTGGACCTGTCAGAGCTCCAAGAGTATTCCCTGTTTCCTGGCCAGGTGAGTTCAATCACAGCTACTATAAAGGGGTTTGTTGAAGCACGTTGCCCTCCTCGTGACTGCGATTATTGATGACTAAACACTGTTTGGTGGTTTCTCCTTTGCCTTTGCACTAAGACGGTGTGCAGCAGGTTATATGGGCCACCTAAAGTAACCGAGTTTGCCAAGGAGCTGGTTTGGAGACTCAGCCAGTGTCCGACCGAGAGCTCACACAGCAATAATTCTCACATGGGAATGTTTAAGTGACTAAAGTGTCCACATAAGGTGTGTTTCCAACTTATAGGACAGTTCTGCTTCTTGTTTTCCATGTCAAAAAGTTTCTAAGTACTAGAGCTGTGTACAAATCACTGGAGTTTCGAGTGGGCGTTGAATCCCAAATTTCCCCTTGGATCAGAAACTGAATCTTGTAATACTATTGTGTTCACTGTCTCTTTAAGAGAGCAATGTGGGGAGTGTGCGTGCTTTGTGTGGTCGCAAGTGGGTTGTGAGGCTGTTAACACAGAACTTGGTTCCTTCGAACATAACTTGTTACGCGTGTGTTAATAGTTAGTTTGCCAGCTAAAGGGCTTTAACTCAACTGTTGAGCCGTACAGTTTAAATGAAGCCCATCTGCTCAGTGTTTCAAACCTCTGTCATTAGCCTGGCAACGGAATGAAAGCCGGTTGCTCCAGAGAGAACGTCTCCTCAGCGAGTTCAGTGATTCCCAACCAGTATGCCATGTCACACTTGTGCGCCGTGGGAAATTATCCAACTTCGATTATCTTGAAAAAAAAAAAAGTATATGTTTTCCAAATAAAAATGTTTTGTTAATTTCTCAGTGCCACGGTCTAGTAACAGGTAAAACAAACAAATCATTGTTTTTCTTCCTCAAATTGGGGCTGAGGTGTTACCATCCTGACCATGCGCCATGACGTGCATGTATTTTATAACTTCTACGGACTCACTTTCTTTTACAGGAAACTCACTTTAAGTTAAGAGTTCCAGTAATTAAATGGACTACTTTTCACTTTTACTTAAGTCGGGGGTCGGCAACACGCGGCTCTTGAGCCGAATGCGGCTCTTTAGCGCCCCCCGTGGCTCCCTAGAGCTTTTTCAAATGGAAAAAGATGGAAGGGAAATACTTTTTTAAAATTTTTAATATGATTTCTGTCAGAGGACAAACATGACACAAACATTAACGTTTTCTGATGATGTAAAAATGTGTTGAATAAATATTAAATGTCAACATTTCGTCAACGAATATTTGCGTCGTAGCCTGCGACACGCGTTTCTATTAGCAGGGCGTGATGTCAGTCAGGGGGCTGTTGTTAAAAAAAAAAAAACAGCTGCCTTTCATGTCCAATTCACCAAGGGTACTTGTTAAGAATGGGAATCTGGGCGGCCAAGAGAAGCATTTTTAAACGGTACACGTGCGCTACGATAGTTAGCACGCTGCGAACGTTTGTCCCGTGCCTCGTTCATCTTAGCGGCCGTTCTGGCTGATGCTCATTACGGCATGCGTGTGTAAGTGTGTGAGTGTGTGCGGTAACGGGGCGATCGCGGGAGGTTGGTTGATCAAAAAGTAGATCTTCCATCAAAAAAGTTTGGGCACCCCTCCTCTATGGGATGAACTGCAGGGGGAAAAAAAACTTTTAATCATGAATGCTCCTTGTGTATTTGTAGCCAACTTAGTCATGTTGATAGGAGGCTAATATAGCTCATATAGATACATACAGCATGTGTTGCCTTCATTATAAAGCTTTTTTATTTTTTGCGGCTCCAGACATGTTTTTTGTTTATTTTGGTCCAATATGGCTCTTTCAACATTTTGGGTTGCCGACCCCTGACTTAAGTCATATTATAAAGTAAAAATGCTCCACATTAAGTACACATTTTGGCTACTCCACCCACGTCTGGTCTCAACCATCATACTAAAGGATGAAGGTGTACACAATGCAATGTGATGATTGGTTGAGACAGAGAGAATCTGCTCTTTGATGTGACAGCAAGAATGGGATCGGGAAGAAATGAATATAAAACATAGTATTAAAAACATATAAAAACAAAAACAAAGCTTGTCTGTTTAAGAGGGAGGAAATTTCATCTGTGCTGTATGTTACACATATAACACATTTGACAATAAAGTTGACTTGATATAGCGAATAAACTGAGAGTGAACAAAAAATTGGTTCACTGTTTATGGATACTGTTATGTAGCACTGTACTAAATAGTTCTCTTTGTTGAATTCATTGTTGGGTTCAACACATACTTAAAGTGACACTATTTACCACCATTATGCCAACACAACCTCTTTTGGACAAAACACCCACATCAGTGTTTACTGTTCCAAAATTGTAACATGGCAAGCAGGAGTGGACTGGACTGCTTAGTGGAAAAATGTTTTGACAAACACTCCTGAGCTTTCTAAACATTTGCCGTTCCCCAGGTGGTGGCAATGGAAGGAATGAACACAACAGGACGGAAACTGGTGGTTTCTAAACTCTATGAGGTCAGCTCGAGTTAATACCCTACACGACATCTTCAGCTTCATCGTTTTGAAACCATAGCTCATCTCCATCAATGTGTTTGGATCATGGTGATGTTTTTCTCTTTTCCAGGGAGTCCCACTTCCCTTCTACTCATCAGCAGGGAAAATGGAGCCGGCTGAAGGTAAGGAAGGATGCAGGAGGTTATCGGTTGCTTTTTTGTTGTTGTTGACAAAGTGCAGCTCGGTCACCCCTAGTTTCACCTTAATCGTGAATCTAAATTAAAGTATTATTTGTAATTCTCTGTTGTGATCCCGTGCAATTCCAGAGCCTGTCAGTGTGCTTGTAGCTTGTGGACCTTACACACCATCTGACAGCCTGAACTTTGAACCTCTCCTGGACCTGATCCATGTTATTGGAAGGGATCGCCCTGACATCTGCATACTTGTAAATCCTCTTTCATCGGGGTTACAGCGCTTGCACATCTTCAAAAATCAAATTTTCACATGAATGATTAACTGTTGAGCCTGTATTCTTTTCTGCAGCTGGGCCCTTTTGTTGACTCTAAACACGAACAAATTGAGGTACGCTCACCACTAGATGTCATTTTGCATAGTCAAAGAAAAAAAACATGGCTATTTACATTGGTCACATAATGTTATTTGCTCCATGTACAGCACTTTGTATACAGCAGTGGTTGTTTTAAAGTGCTCTGTAAATACAGTTGAGTTTTCAATTTCCTCAAACAGAAATCCCAGGTCACTGAGCCTTTTGAAGCCATTTTCTCGAGATGCATCGAAAGCATCGTGGAAGGCACAAAATCGTATGTTTCATTATCTGTCCACACTCAACATCATAAACCTTTTAAACAGCATCCACGGCACTATATAACCAGAATCAGAATCATCTTTATTGGCCAAGTATGTAGAACACACAAGGAATTTGTCTCCGGTATAACACGGTGCATTAGTATCATCATAAACAAGGACATGACAAATGACATTTCGTAATGTAAGTGAACTGCCACCCAGTGACAACTGTTAGGCAATGTGCAAAGTATCTAGCAGAGCTAAAGTGATCAGTGGTAGAATGCAATACTATGACAGTTTGTACAGTTGGTGCAGAAAATCATTGAACCATTTTAGAGTGACCAGTAGCAGTATTTGTTGTACAAGAAGAGTGACTACGTCAGTGACTGTTTAGGGAGTTAATGGCTAGAGCGAAGAAGCTGTTTAAGTGTCTGCTGGATTTGGTGCGCATGGATCTGTAGCGCCTGCCTGAGGGGAGTAGCTGGAAAAGGTGGTGGGCAGGGTGCAGGGGATCCAGGAGGATTTTCCGTGCCCTTGTCTTGATCCTTGCAGTGTGCAAGTCCTCAAGAGTGGGTAGGGCGGTGCCAATGATTTTTTCCGCCGTCCTAACTGTCCGTTGAAGTCGGATTTTGTCCTTTTTTGCGGCGTCCCCAAACCAAACAGTGATGGAAGAACACAGGATTGATTCGATGACTGCCGTGTAGAACTGACGTAGCACCTC
>CAAKHF010007298.1:26320-55802 GCA_901007745.1 Hippocampus kuda
GGCGGGGGGGGGGGGGGGGGGGGGGGGGGGGGGGGGGGGGGGGGGGGGGGGGGGGGGGGGGGGGGGGGGGGGGGGGGGGACGACACCTCATCAATTTCAGGCAACAGCGGTGTAATGAAGAACCCACAGATTCATTCAAGGACAATACTAATTCAAAAATTGAATTGAAGAACGTTCAGTAATTGCACATTACAGAGAACCAAAATTCGGTCGTCATCCGAGGCATAAAAAACTCGAAATTTTTGGTCGAAAACCGATTTGGTCGAGAACAGAGACGTTCGAAAACCGAGGTTTGACTGAACTTAAAAACAAAAAAAAGTTCAATGTTTGTCTTCATCAACAATGAATAATGTTTGGGTCCAAATGACAAAATTCAGCCGTATGTAGCAGGTGGACAAGTGCCGGTGTACATAATTCAATTTCAAATTAGGATTGTCAACCTTTGATGGGGGTCTACGCTGTACGGAGTGTCTTTCCAGTCTTCCTTTTGTCCCCTTGTCTATAAATACATAACTCTTGTTTCGTTTAAAGAAGGAGCTAGGTTTCTTGTTGTGTGCATGAACTAAAACGAAACCTCCCGCGGCGCATGCGCACAGCAGCCCGATGTTGCGTGAACATGACGCAAACCAGCTCGACAAAGCCATTTACCTGACTGCATCCTTTATCCACATCATCGAGTTCACTAATGGACTGCATGAGGGAAAAGAGGTTCATCCTACCACTGCGACTGACACTGGGAGCCTTGGGAGGAGACAGGGAAAAATCCACCGAGTGATGATTTAATAAGTGCGTGAGCTGCAGCGGCATGGTGCGAGTGAGTGAGTTTACAGTGATGACGACAGGCGGTGCTATCTGCCCAGCTTCCTGGTTGGAATCGGGCTGTGTAAACACCTGAGAAGATTCAGGAGAAGGGACATGGATGCAAACCACATGAGACAAAGGGACTGACTAATATCCCACAGAGTAGAACACATATCGTATATCAAATTAAGATCTCCATTTGAAATGAAGTGAACTGCCAAGAGGGCATATTGTAAGTGCCACTGTCATCCCTTACCTCTTCCACAGACTCCTCATTTTCGTCACTGCTCTCTGTGATGTCGTCACCCTCGTCAAGGCCTTCATCCTCCTGCTCTTCATCCTCTTCTTCCTCTTCCTCACCTCCTTCCTCCTCTTCCTCATCACCTGACTCCTCTCCGTTGTCTTTGAGCTCAGACTTCTTCTGCCTTTGGTCTTTGGATTTTCGCCTCCACAGTAAACTGTGACGCTGCTGGCTGGAGGGAAGAGCAACAAGATTTGAAGCCTTTATTTCACAAAGTTGGACAGGGTGTCCAAATAGCCTGTTTACAATTTGCAAATTCTTTGTGAAAGCAAATGCATACAAAATTCATCAGTGTAAATGACGACAACATGAGAAATTGATGCTTTTTTTCCCTGTGACTCTTTCGGCTTTCCTGTGTCTGTGTGAAACAGTCCTTTTGATCGTATTGTTGACATTTTGACACCGTGAGACCAAGATGTCTCCTCAAAATTAATCAACAGCACCTCAACTCAACATTGCAAAACTAAAACAGGATGTTCTCAGAGGGAAGTGGCTAGTGAGCTTAGAGTGTCACAGAATGTCATCATCAGCTTACAATGGTGATACAGAGAGAGACTGTGGAACACCCTCAGAAATGGGGGGGGGGGGACAAAACAAAACAAAAAAACTGTTGTCAATTTTGCAGTTTAACTCCTTGTAATGGAACAGCAAGTTGTGCAAAAAGCACTCAAACACTGACAGTAAATGTCATCTGTTGCTCTTGTAATCTGTTTCTTTTACACTGTGAAGAGACTTTGTGGACGCCCTGCCCTACAATAGGTGACTTGAGAATGAGGCGACATTTCTGACCTGGCGTTGAGGATACCATTGTAGGTCTGCAGCTGCTTCATGAAGCCGTCGTTGGGTTTAACGATGGAGCGGCGATCCCTCACGTAGGCCATGGCCACGTCCAGCGACCAGCGCTGCTGCTTCATGGCGTAGGCGATCACAGTGGACGAGGAACGAGACACGCCCATCTTGCAGTGCACCAACACCGCCTGTCCGCTCTTCCTGCGGGGCACGGGTCAACAAATAAGTTGGCCACTTGAAAATTGTAGACAGGTGATTCTAGACCTTTTCCTTTTTTGATGTGTATTTTTCTACAAACTATTTGTTGCCTTCTTGTTTTAATGCTCAAGAGTCATTTGTTGGCCAATGCACAGACACGGCAGTGTCACTTCACAAAGCAGAGATTGTGTTATTGCGTGCTGCGGACTACCTTGCAGTGTTGATGAAGTTGTACGTGTCGGTCCAGTGGGGGAGTAGGTCAGTGGCCTCCACGTCATACACTCTGATATTCATGTAGGTGAAGGACTCTGGGAAGAAGTTATCGATCTCCCTCGTCACATTCAGAATGTAGCCCACGCTGCGAAAAGACTGCACGCTCGGTGGCGAGAACGCAACTGGAGGAGACGGCGGAATACGGAGCTTCAAAGAAAAAGAACTGACTTGTTTTTCTGCAGCTCCTCAAAGTTGGCCGCGTTCCACTCGGAGCCCTGAAAGCAGAGAAACAAACAAAAAAAAATGTCAGTCTCATTGTGATCATTCGTACGTATGTATTGCTTCCAATTCAGATTTCCTCTAAAGAGCAGTGCTTCCCAACTTTTACTGACCCCAAGGTAGAATAGTTTACCTTCCAAAAGTCTCATCTCAAACATTCCCGCCGCCCCCCAAAAAAGACATGCTGTGTAATCATTGTCACAGACAAACATGGCTCGCCACTGAAGCGCCTCTCCGAGTAGACGCGGCATTGTTCAGCGTCCGTGTCGTCCACTCGTCACCTCACCATTTCCGCTCACAGCCCGATCAGGGGAAGGAGCCTCGATGCTTAGTTTCTCTCAGTACAAGTGAAGCACATGACCGCAACGCACATGATGTGTCAACGGTCATTTGTCGTGCAATTCACATGAATTCTGGCGGCCCGTGCTGCCTTCGTCATCAAGGCGAGAGATGCAAACAATCACATTTTGGCTGGCTCAGACAAGCAAAGGCAGAGCCCCCCGACATCCCTGTACATCAGATCAATTCTTACAAAAGTGCCGAAAGTTGTCGGTTTCGGTGTGTGACATCCCTGCATATAATACACGAGGAGGAGTTTTCCAATCAAGTCACACAGTTAGTAAAGTTAGCTATCTTTTACAGAAGATAAAGAATATACGCCCGAGAGTATCGTTATACTGTCTGAATGAGCGTCATGTAACCAGTTCAATGAGAACAGCCGAGCTGTGTGCCAAATGCTCATGCCCTGTCTTGATGTTAATGCGTAGTGACGTCACCATATACGCACTTTAAAATGTCAGCGTTTGTCTATGACGTGAGAACTTGTTTTAAAGTACGGGTGACTTGTTTTTCCATCACGATTTTGCTTTAATAAAAGTGTTAAAAATACCACAATTTCTGTCCTAAATAGACAAATGCAGGCCATCTTGATAAATCACGTGACATTTGGGTCGATCTCGACATGTCGCAGGGCTGTAACACCGCTGGAAACAGCAAATCGGAAAAGATCATCACATCAAATCTAAACGCGCGACCAGAGATCCTCATTGGTAATGATTTCAATCTGAATGACCCAAAAATGTCTCCATTCAAAACCCGGCTACTGTTTTGGAGGAAGAGCACCTTGACGTCTTTAACTCAGCAAAAGAAAATGGTGGCTTCTTGGTGCCATTTCAAAATAAAAGCACTGACTCACCAGGTAAAGGTAGTCAAAAATCTTTGATGGTTTGTCCATCTGAGCCATGGTAACCAGAATCTCATTGTCAATGTACTCCTTGAACGGCCTCATGTCGAAGCCGATTCGCGTCTTCAGGGCCGTGTGGACCTACAGCAGAGGGGGGAAAGCCTATTAAGACCACTCTCAGTATTCTTCCTTTTCTCCTTCTGCCCCTTTCAACTCCTACCATTTTGGACGTGAGGTTATCCAGGTCTTCTGTCCTCATGATGTCTCTCAGGTACTCCTTGATCAGCCTCTCTTTCGAGGTTCGGTCTGCACTACTGGACATGAAACACAAAGAGTCTCTTAGTTGAGGCATTTCATCAGATCCAGATTGAGCATATGTGTATTTGGGGGTGGATGCATGTCAATTCTCAACAGAATGTAAGACTGAATTTCTTCCTCTTCCAGGAGTAAATCCGTCATCGTTACTTCTGACCGTCGCTGTCCTTCCTGACCGACTCCAAGTCATTCATGGCCTCCCACTCGTTGAGGCATAAGCGGTCCGACTCGACGTGCTGGTGGTAGTGCTGGGCCCACTCCAGGCCGCAGCCCGGGATCACGGCACCCTTGACGGCCCGCTCGCAACAGCCGTGCAAAGACTGCAGTATTGACCTTGATGTAGAAAAAAAAAAAAGAGGACGGCTTCAATGGCTGTAAGGCTCTCAGGGGGTCCAGTTAAGGTGTGCAAGTAATTTGGATTTCTTCAGATCTGAATTATGCCTTGAACAAACACTCCCCTCCCCCAAAGTACTGGAACAGTCAAGTCAACTTCTTTGTTTTTGTTGTACACTAAATACTGCATGAGATTTCATTTCATTTTCATTTCAGCTTTTATTTCAAAATCATTCCATCTGGATCGAATACCCAATTTACAGTAAAAGATGGCACCTTTTGTGCAAAACAACTCTAAATTGTCCACAAATCCTATCAATAGTTGGGAAGGGGGGGGGACCCTGATGTCAAACCCAAATGTTTTCAGCGTAGAGTAAAATTTACCTCATGTTTACCAGAGGTGGGCATTCCGTCAGTACTGTACTGACGGAGAGTCCATCAGTTGGCGGATGATGGGAAATAATAAAAAAAAAATTAAATTAAATTGAGTCACCTGGTCATGGAACTTTTGTTGGAATTCCCACAATTCATTCACCTGATTTGGAAGTATCCTCAAATTAAATCTGAAAGTCTGCAGATAAAATACCTCTTTTTTTGTCTCATTTCAAATCTACTGTGGTTGTGTTCTGAGCCAAAAATATTGAGAATCACGACTAGTAAAATGCAAGCCACCGCTCAGAAATGAATGTACTATCAAATGGAGAATAAAATGGCTGATGATTGTCAGTGGAGCAACGTAGAGGTAATCTGACTTTTACATCTATGGGGGAAGAGTTAGTCCTGACTCCAGGCCAAACACGGCGATACGCAAAGTTAAGAAACAAAAATCACCTGTAATGTTGCTATTGGATGTTTTTACTGCTGTTTCTATCAATGGTGTGTAGTTGTTCAACTGTAAATTTGGCTGCGTGTGCATACAAGCGGGCAACTTCTGGTGTTTAACAAACGTAAGCGCAGTGATGTCAGATATCGGTCAGTGAAAGGAACATGTAAATAGATCAAGTATACATTGTAAACACTACATTGTGTTTGTGCAGGCCCGCTAGCAAATTTCAAAAGCAGATATGTTGACTGAAGTCTAAATGTGAGTGCGAATGGATGTTTTGTAGGCTCCCTGAGATCGACTGGCAACCGGTCCAGGGTGTACATTGCCTCTCGTCAAAAGTCAGCAGGAATAGGTCCCCCTCTTACCTGTGACTGAACAGCACAACCAGTCGGAACAGAATGGATGGACACGCGGTGTCAATGCAGCCTACGGATTGATGGGAAGCATTCATTTGTGTGTTTTGTGTTGACATTCGGACTCACCACATGGTCTGCATGGAAACCGGTTTAAAAATTCTTGTTTCTTCTGCTGATGTGACACTGAAACCGCTGCGAAGTGGGAGGAGAAAGAAAGAAAGAAAGAAAGAAAGAAAGAAAGAAAGAAAGAAAGAAAGAAAGAAAGAAAGAAAGAAAGAAAGATGATCAAGGCAAAGAAAGATAGAGTGCGACTACCGTGGAAAAGGGAAGCGACATTGACAAAATACAATCAAGAGGCTGGCCCAAAAGGAGGGTCAACCTATTTGGCCTCGATGACTGGTGAGAAGCGTGAGGAGTGAACAGAGTGTGCAGAGAGGAACGTGTCAAATCGCTAATTGGCACAGTTGGGGTGCGCAAGTCAACATGATGAGAGTCGAGTCTGCTCTCAGCGGACCAGCAGATGTGTGATAAAACGTCCTGTGCGAGACCGCATGTGACAGAACACAGCAGTGGTGTCACTCAGGGCATTTTCATGCACTTCAAGCGCGTCATCAACCTCACAGTTGACGCCAAATGATTTCACATGAAAGGACCGCGAGGCTTATGTAAGAGCTCGAGTAAGCGATAGGAGCAGTTACAATTCATGGGAAATGATTCAGCTCCATAAATAGCAACGGTCCTCGTTCATATCTTCTCTGGCCAGAAACTCAGTGGTCGGCTCTGCGTCTGTGCTGCATATTTCTGCCATTTTCAGTTAATCCCTTATCATTCTACTGACACTCCCTCAAGGGAGTTTTATTTTCATCGGTATGTGTTCTTGTTGACTGTATTGTGTGAGTTTGATATCTTTGTTTCATGTTGGCAATGTATATGTTAAAAATCCACCCATCATAAAAATAATTACAATTTAAAACCGCCCATCCTTCTATTTTTATACCATAATTAAACCAAGACGCCCGCACGTACCCGTCTCCGTCCAAATACACTTGCGTGTCGCTCCAGACGGGCAGAACCAAGCCAATGGTGCACTCATCACTGAAAACAAGCAGATGGCCAAAATGCGCTGATGAAGCAATTTGCAAATGTCTGTCAACTTTCTCTCACTGGTGGCCGCACACACCTGTCCTGTTTGGGGAAATCCATGCCAAGCAGGATGGTCTCGTCTTTGTTAGCGAGAGTAGAGACAATGATGAGATACCTGATTCGAACCGAACTGACGGACTCCAGCTGCACGGCCTGCACAGAGCAAGGACGAAGATAAAGTGGCGCAGTTTGTTGCATCTAAGTCAATCTCCTAATAAACCCGAGTCTGAGTTCACACGCAGTTAGAAAAAATCCCATAGCACTCTGTGACTGCATAGTCAAGGAAAACCAAGCAATTTAAGGTCACATTGGAGTATGGCCGGGCAATGTAGCTTTACACGATATCATATTTTAAAGGACATCCGTGTGCTTTGATCCTCTTCGTATATTTCTCTTTCGTATGAACAACAACCATGACCTCTATTTCAGATTTAATCAGATCCAATGCGAGAAAGACATCAAACATTGCATCTCTAAAGCGATAATGCTATTTGGAGTGACACGATCAGACAACTGGTATATCCAGTATAACAGAATCGTCGCATTAGCATCAACAAAATATCAAAAACAATTATCGTCATGATTCAGTACAGACTTACACCAAGGTAACAAATACCTAATTAAACAGATGCCTCGATGTCAGTGTCAATAACAGGTGATGAACATTGTTATATTTGCGAGGATGGGATTCAGGGGGAGTTCTGGAACTAAATCAAAAGTCGCATAGCGGTTTTCATCCATGAGGGCTTTCAAGCTCATGTGATTGCACGTGTGCAGAAGCAACTTCAGGCTATCCCTCAAGTTGACAAGAGATTCATTGTAAAACAACCCAGACAACACATTTCTCATGAGATAGACAGCATTTTTTTTTGGGGGGGGGGGGTGGTGATATTCGATCAATACATGAGTAAATATGAGCCCTCACCAGCTTGATACTATCTTCTGGTCGAAGCAGTTCAACCATGGCGTGAATGTGTCTGTGACGCTTGTCTGAAGCGCAGTCTTCTTCTTTCTGGGGCAGCAAAGTCTCCTCGTGAGGCTCCTCTCTCTGGGCCTCTTCCAGCAGGAGCACCGCTCCCTTCACGAGGGCAAAGCTCTCCCTGATGACCAACAAGACTTATTATGTATTCTGGAGGCTCACAAAGGATGAAGTTTGTGTAATGGAAACAATCTGATGTGGTATCAACGTACCTTTTCTGAAATCGTCCTCTTCTTTGGGTGGTTTCATCCTTAAAAGATCAAATAAATTATGAGAAGAACACTTAAAGAAGGGGCACAAGGTTAAAAAGCCAGTGTGATATTTTGACATCAGTGTAGCAAGGCTCGCTTTATTCAGAAAAACTCTATAATGGGGCATGTTTGCTCTAAATTGGGGAGAGAAAAAAAAAGGACACCTTGTCATTCTCAAGTGGTCTTTTCCAATGCAAAGTCCTTCAAAATGGCATTTTAACAGACTGTGTCCAAATTTGGTAAATGAATAGCTTATGTGGGGGGGAGGGGGACTGTTCTGTCATTTTGAGGGTGAAATGTGTTCCAATACTGATAAGGTGCAGTGGAAGTCTGAAGTGAGGAGACAGACAGAGATGGGGACAAATAAGGAAGGCGAGGTATATAGAGTGTTTGGGATGGATAAAAAGCCTGCTAGCTGAATGGAATGGCAGAAAAAAAGGGAGCCATTTATAACTAAACTTATTAAAGGGTATTCAGGAAAAAGGAAATATGACACAGCGACATTACCTTTTACGCAACTGATAAGTCCAGACAGTCAAGAAGCAAAATAAAAAAAAAAACAAAAACAAAAATTAAGTGGAGGACTGGGCAGGAGCTACGGGAAAAGAACGATGGGTAATTGGAAGAGAAGAAGGAAAAGGAAAAAAAGAAGACAAGTTAAGATAGCACCATGATGAGCATCTATGATCAAATATGCAGAAATGACACCTGGACTCCGGCTTACTTGATGACACAAATCGCCTCTGGCTGTGAAGAGGAATTGTATTTGTTTAAAGCTGGATTAACGCAGGAAGATGAGATGGTCATGAGGCAAAAGCTGATGACACAGCGAGCGTTTAGACAGACAGGATGTGAGAAAATTGCACCATCTCTGCTCGAAAGAATATGATTCAGCTTTGATGAAGTCACAAAATATCTGTGGAATGTTTGCTCCCTAAACCAATGTGATCCGATGAAAACAAAACATTGTCACTGCACTGATATGGTGTTCTGTTGTCCTGGGGCAGACTGATGTTGATATTCCGAATGCATCTTTCTCTCCTGGTACAGCGGAGCTTCGTGTAAAGGCATGACACAAAATGACTCGCTTGACCGACTACTGCAAAGCATGGGCATGACTCACGGGAGCAGCGCTGATGGAGGGGAGCCTGTGCAGAGTCAACAGAGCCATTGTACGGTGCAGGTGTCGCTCCACTCAACGTGTTGCCGGGCTGCTGCTGGCAAGCTCAGACAAGTTCGGCAGGTTTCTCGAGCCAAAGTCGTGCAGGCACAGACACCAGTACAATCTCTCCTGTGGAAAGACAAACGTGTGACTACATCCATTAAATGAAGAATAAATCGGGAGATCCTAAATAATGAAAGTTTCTCTTTCATCATGTTTTGGACAATGGGATAAATATGCATTCATGATATTATCACATTTTATTGCACGGGATGTACGATTGAGAAATTGTGGATATTATAGAAGACAAGTGCAACTGACATAAGTGCTTGATTTTAACCTTAAAGAAGGACTAATACATAATAATGATGCTTAAGGTATTAATGAAAGCTCGAAGATAGAATCTGTGTAAGGTAGACCCACCAAACCAGGATCAATGGATGGCAAATGTAGAGGAAATATATATATTGGAGAAGATGACATTTTACACGAGACTCCAAGAGGTAGAGGAAGAACAAAAACAGGAAAAATGGACTGTCTTAAAGAATTCAATGATTGACACAAGGAATTAACACCTAATAAATATGCAAGAAAATGACTCCCCTGTAAAATGAAATTAGGAAGATTGTGACAGTTTATCAAGCAGATTAGCAAAACACTTTTCGACGACTTTGTTGTCTCGATCCGATGAACGTGATAGGAAATCAGGGCTGATCACGTGATGGATTTTTCAATGTTCTTAATTTCTAAAGTCATGAATAACATATTTCAGTTCTTTACTTGATTTGAACTATTGCTTATTTACAGCCATTAAAAAATAAAACATAAGGTAAGACAGACAATTTAATGACGTCTTCTTTTTCTTCTGCATTACATTGCATTGGATTGCAGAGGAATTGGATAGGGCGTCGGTATCGGCAAATCAAGTTACGTGGACTCAGACTTGGATGCAAAAAAATGTGATCGAAACATCCTTATATTTGACAATTGATTAGTTGTCAATTAATCGTTGCTGTGCAATGGTTTACCAAAAACAGCAATAAAAACTATACAAGGAAAAAGATATGCCTGTTTTAATACGTTAGACATCCCCATCAGTAACTTCACATCAAATAATCAAAAACGAATATGTGCAGAGTTTATCTTAAAAATTGTTTTCGATATTATACAATTGATCCGTAGTAATAAACACTACAACATATTTTAAGCACATATTAATAGCCTTAATATGTGCTTAAAAAAGAACCAAGAGTTTCTAGAAAAAAAATACAACCAGACATCGTAAGCATGAAAAATCACGTTTAGATCTGTTTGTTCCCGACTGACTGGCTATTTCCAAACACTGCAAACCTTGTTTATGTTAGCCTGTTGCAGCTCATTAGCCTGTTGTAGCTCATGTGTCAAATGCGCAGCAGTGTCAACTTAAAAAAACCCCGAAGAAAACCGTGAGGAAAAAAGGCAACCATCTTACGTTTACAAGACGGAGTCCCAGGACCTATTTGTACAAAAAGTGCCAACCTCGAGGAGGAGCGGGAGTAGGACGCTTATCGTAGTTGTTTTCGCGACTCCAGTCGTGTGCAACGAAACGTGCGTATGACTCTACACACATTACGTTCGTAAACAACCATGTGAATACCACAGGGTTACACAAAATTCGCCTTAGTATTTCATGCTACAGTACTGTACTGTCATCAGCTAGCAAATTTCCAAATTATTAAATACGAGTAATACGACAAATAATATACATGAACACAATACGGTGTATATTGAATCGGAATTTAATCTAACCTGTTAGTACAAATCGCTTTCAAGATTTTACGAAAGGGGCGGTTATTACTTCCGGGTGCCGTGTATGCAGTCTTTGTGCCTGTCAGGAAGATCCGTCGTTCAAGGTTAATAATTAATCAGCCGAAGTTGTACTTAATGAGGGACTTAATTCACATTTCTGGTTGAGCAGGATGAAAGCAGTGAAGAAACTTATGAAGGTGATGGTGTCCAGCCAGCTCCCACCTGAGGGGATGAAGATTCTGTCAGGGTCTGGAGTGTATGCATCATTTTAATGGCTTACTTACATATACAGTATAAATATGGTATGATTGTATGTAACTACCCTTTTAGTTTCAAACAATTCACTGCAATTTGGCAATTAGTTACACTTCCGATGACGTGCACGAAGCAATCTGCGTGACTGGCCCAAATTGCAGTTTGAGTAAACTTATGTTTTCTTCTTGGGTTCACATGGAAACAGGTGCGAATTGTGTCAGTGGGACTCAGACGTGTCACGAGCAGAACTACTCAAAGCTGTGCAGGGGTCCCACGGTCTCCTGTGTCTGCTGACAGAAAAAATCGATGCTGAGATTCTAGATGCTGCAGGTACTTTTATTTTGAACGAAGTTACCCGACTCACTGCACTGGACCAATGTTTTGCTCTGCCAAATGTCAGTCCTAGAACATTCTGAAAAAAATGCAACGAAATATTCAGGGAAATGCCATACTGTCACTCCCACGACATTGAATCGACCGCAACATGGGTGTTGTAGTTGTCTTAGAATTTGAGGGCATGCCTCCAACAATAGTTGGGCTTTCCACACCAACACAGGCTGGTCTAGTCCTACCCAAACCTTGTTGCATGAACTGATGAAGTTGTCACAGATCAGAGGCCAAACCTCTTCTAAGACAACCTGAACTGTCCAGTTGTGATCGATTCAGTGGCCTAAGAATGGAATGATCTGGATAAATAAGACTATTCTCAAGCACACTGTCACTGCCCCTCCTTTGTGTAATACAGGTGAACATCAAAAAGTGAAAATAAGTCCTAAGATCCTGACCTTTCTTCAACCCCTCCATGAAATTCCACAGAAATTGGTTGTAAAACTTTCCATACTCTTAATAATACCCCTCACTTTCCCAATTTAATCCTTGAGGTAATCATCTGATGGTGAATAAATAAGGTTCAGTATTTGTCAGAAATGCTCCAGGACTGGTGTCTCAAAAGATACAGGATGTCTCAAACGTCACTATCCACTTCCTTCTTTCTATTTCATTACAGATATCATTCGGACAGATGTGAAACCATCAGCATGTGAGAGCTTGGCCTTTGAGGTGTCAATTGGGCTTGTAAAAACTGCAAAGCCTTGGCTGTTAAATGCTGATGGACTCATCTTTCGGCACAAAACATTCAATGAAAGAGGAATTGTATCGTGACTTTTGGGGCACCCTGTATGTTTGAAATAACAAGCCACTTATGATGTTCTGAATCACAGGACCCAACCTGAAAGTAATCAGCACCTTTTCTGTGGGATACGACCACCTGGCTCTTGATGAAATAAAGAAACGGTCAGAAACGATATCGACAAAACCATCTGTCTGCATACAAGAGGACACTTTCTAAGATTGTATTTTACTTGTTTTCAACAGCGGCATACGTGTCGGCTACACTCCCGACGTCCTAACTGACGCTACAGCTGAGCTGACTGTTGCCCTTCTCCTGGCCACAGCCCGCAGATTACCTGAAGCGATGGAAGAAGTCAAAAAGTCTGTCCTACGAAGTTACACATTCACTTTAGAGTTTTGCAGTCGTGTCAAAAGTACCGGTAATCATACAATGTAAAGTAGAAGTGCAAATACTTGTGTTAAAAAAAAAAAAAAAAGACAAAAGACGGTTAAAGCAGAAACATTGATTTAACTGCTTAAGCACAAGTAAAAAAAAAAAAAAAAAAAAGTAGAGAGTTCAAAAGTAAAAAGACATTTATCAACTACGCAGTACCTGTTTTGACAACAATGAAAAAAAAACCCCAAACACATTCCTAACACATTGTGTTTACGTTGGAACGGAAGTAATTGGCTTAATGTCGCTCACTCACCAAACGATGTCTCACAGTGGCGGCTGGAGGTCCGGGACAACACTCTGGATGTGTGGATATGGTCTTTCGGGTAGCACGGTGGGAGTCATTGGACTGGGACGCATCGGTGAGGCTTCCTTTCTTTCATTACTCAACATCTAAGTTTGAACGACGACTATCATTCAGTTTGGACGATGACCTGTAGGTTACATGATCATTTGTGCTCAGGAATGGCAATTGCCCGGCGCCTCATGCCATTTGGAGTGAAACGGCTTCTCTACTCTGGGAGAACAGCCAAAGCTGATGCTGCTGAGCTCAATGGAGAATTTGGTTAGGAAACAAATGAAGCCTAAACACGAAAAAGGTTGAGGGCAGAGCCGGGGAGGAGGGGGGGGGTGTTTCCGTCCTGGTTGTTTGTGCGCGCAGTTTGCACACAAAAAAAAAATGATGTGTCTGTGTGGGACATAAACTAAGTCGCTGCTTTTGTCCTTTTGCTTATTTGTCACAGTTCCTCTGGACACACTTTTGACTGAGAGTGACTTCGTTGTCGTTGCGTGCTCACTGACGCCAGAGACCCAGGGAATGTGTGACAAGGCCTTCTTCAGCAAGATGAAAAACACTGCTGTCTTCATCAACACAAGCAGGTAGCGTCCAACGAAATGTAAAAGTATGGACAGTTTTTGAGCATCTACAGTGACATCTCTAGTCAAATGCATCTGAGGTTCTATAAATTGTAATTTGATTTAGAAAAACAAAATACCTCTAAACTCTGATGGAATTTCAGAGTTTGAGCTGCTGTCCTGCAAGATCTTTCATTTTTTTCCTTTTCTTTTGTTTCCCATTGCAACCCATTTTGCAAAAGGACAGAGTGCCGTTGTCGATCATGTTGTGTGCCTCACGTGAGCAAGTTCAGTAAATTTGAAAGGATTTTCTCTGAATGAATCAACTTTTTCTTTTTTGGCCTATTGTGGCTTTTTTTTTTTGTGTTTTTTTTTGCAAGGTTAATTTTAAAAGTAGGACCAACTTCAGCAGGTATGTTAAGAACACAATGTGAAAAGAATATAAGCCAGAAATTTTGTGATGATAATTTGCATGCCGAGTAGTACTATACAACATTCAGAATCCCACTTGAAACTCAATCATTCCAATTAAAAGTAAGCGAAACATAGCTGACAACTTTGCTAAGTGTGTCATTTATTGTTAGAGCTACATTGTCGTCGATTCGGCTGATTAGATGTGCGGACAAAAAACCTTATCTTTTTGGTATACATTGCTGCGAAATACAATTTGCCCCTTTCCTGATTTGTGTGTGCTTTGCATATTTATCGCACACAAAGGTTTCAGTTCATCAAACCGCTAATGATATCACACAGAGACTAGCCAAGGAAATACAAAATGCCAAGTCAAAAGTCTGGATTTGAATTCACTTGAGATGCTATGCATTTTAAAATAAATGGAAAATTCAACAAGGAATCAAAATCTGCAACCCCTTCGAAGATTGGTGCATATTTTAATAACGTGCCCTTTTGACCAATAATTTGATCTTGAAATTAACCTTGTGGATCACGTGACCAAAACATTTTTCGGGAAGTGGAATCTCTGACGTTCTTGAAAACGTTTTTTTTTTTTTTTTAGCAGCAAAAAGAAGTCAAAGTATCCATACCATCAGGATTTCAATGAATATTCAACTTTTATTGAACATTTCATAAATATTTGAAACCATTCAACAAATTCCATCTTGAAATTTGTGTCTTGAGTATAGTTCAGCAGATGTGTTGTTTGTGCTGTACTGTATATTGTCAAAGAGATTCACAACAATTGTTGACATTTGACACTCTAGGGGGGCTGTCGTGAACCAGGAGGATCTGTATGAGGCTTTGACCAGTGGAGAAATTGCTGCGGCTGGCCTGGATGTAACAACACCTGAGCCACTACCGACAAACCACCCGCTTCTCACACTCAAAAACTGTGGTGAGTACAGAAGCGTTAAAATGAGATCTGTTTATGTCTGCTTCCCATTTGGATCAAATTGTCTTTCATGTCTCACTTTGCACAGTGGTTTTGCCGCACATCGGCAGCGCCACCTACTCCACAAGAGGCGTCATGGCTTCCTTGGCAGCCCAAAACCTGCTGGGAGGTTTACAGGGCACACAAATGCCCAGTGAACTCATCTTCTAGAACCGAGAAAGGACCGGCCATCATCATCATCATGCCGCTGCAGTTCAGATGGCACCGTGAAGGCATTTT
The DNA here is from genome assembly GCA_901007745.1 of Hippocampus kuda. Taxonomy (NCBI): domain Eukaryota; kingdom Metazoa; phylum Chordata; class Actinopteri; order Syngnathiformes; family Syngnathidae; genus Hippocampus; species Hippocampus kuda. The sequence goes on from CAAKHF010007298.1 coordinate 41,539, forward strand.
GTAACATCAATTGGAGACCAGAGTGAATTGACATTGAATTGCACTAGTTCAAAAATTACATTTTTGTTCCAACGCCACTAACAGCACTTGCCACTCTTTGAAGCATTTCAACATGTCCTACTCGATTAGAACCATCGATTAGCGATCTGGCTTTTTCTAAATGAAGTAATTCCCATGATGCAACGCTCTCTCCATTGAATGTGAACTTCAGTTCCAATTGTTAGTGTACAATAGTTCATTTTCTTGAAAATAAATAATTCCATTTTGTTTGCATTTAAACCTTCTCGTGTCCATTGCACTTCATTCATGCTTCATTGTCAGTGAATTCAGAGGCATGAATTACAACGCAGTAAAGGTTGAGAGCGTTAACCACAAAAGAACTTCAAGAATTTGGCGCGGCCAAACTGCTGTGCAGTCAATGCAGAGTGTCTTGTAATGAACTCTTGGCCTTCCAGTTCAAGCAGGTGGAATTTTTCGAGTGCTTGTACAGATGTGATGACTGGCTGAAGCGTTTCCCACACTTGAGACAAGGATAAGGCTTTTCTCCTGTGTGGACGCGGATATGCTTCTTGCAGTCCGCCAAATTCGTGAATGTCTTTGAGCAGATTTTGCAGGCATACTTCTTGTCTCCTTCCACGAGAAGCACGTTGACTTCAGCCGCTGCTTTCTTGCACTTGGACAACACGTCCTCAGAAGCTCTTGTTAGAGGCACTTTATCGGGCCCAGCTGATCCGGATGCTGCTGAGTGATCCGCCTCGGATACTGGCACCGCTTTGGGGGCGATGCGACGGAAGGTCGTTCCATTTGATCCTGCTTGTCCCTTGGGGGGCTTCGAATGCTCCAGGTTGAGGAATCCCGACAGGGAGTTGTGCGCGGGCTGCAGGATGAGCGTGTCACGAAAAGGAGGAGCCTGAGTAGGGAGAAGCTGTTGCAAAGGGACTGAAGTTACCGGGAAAACGAGAGAAGACGCATTTGAGTTTTGACACTGTTGGTCCGCACCACCTGCAACAACATCGCTGGCAGCAGCCGCTGCCGTCAGACTCGCGAGACTCGCTTTTTCCTCCAGAGCGCCTATTTCGCTGTCTTGACCAGGATTCAGGAAGCAGGAAAGGGCCAGTTCAGAAAGGCTGTCAACAGCTTCATCCTCGTGGAGATCACCGCACTCTTTTTCAAGAAGAGCTGAGCAAAGCTGGGATTGTAAACAGCTAACAAGTCCATCTGCGCTTCTTATTTTGTCATCATGCACTTCAGATGAGTCCTGTAGAGGCGTTGATGGCGAAAGATCAGGAGAGGAGGAGATCATGCTTTCTTTTTTAATCTTCACCGTCTCCACCTTGAGACCGCCTTCGTCTTTGACAAAAGTCTCTCCACCTGCGCTGCTGTCTGACTGACTCGGCACCTGGATCTCCTCCGAGTCAGCCATAGAGAAGACATATTTTTCCTCTACCTCATCCAATTGGTCCTCGCAGATGTTTACTGTCATCTTTAAGTGGTCCGGAGAGAGCAGCTCCTCTCCTTGCTCCTCATTGTTGGCTGTGCTTCGGGTCACTGTTGGAGAGCTTTCTTCATCTCCAGACACCCTGCGGGTCCTCTTTCTGTCATTCAGCTTGTCCTCATGTGACTTTCTCTTGTGCTCTGAGGAATCTTCCCCCGACTGGCTCACCTCTACGCCCTCCACGTCAAGTAGCTCCACACATGTGAGCTGGGTTTGAGAGGACGGATGCTCCCGCCGCTGCACTGAGCGCCAACCTTTAGGCGCCGTGGTCGGGAAGTTTTTTCTGGCCAGGTAGAGCTTACAGGCCTTGACCACGGAGTTGAGGTGGAGGTACGAGGCGGCCAGCAGCACATCCATCACGTTGGAGGCCTCGAGCGACAAAGTGGATGTGTAGATCATATCCAGCAGGGTGGAGAAGGCCTCTGGGGTCACCACCTCCGGGTCGAGTGCCATCAAACCGGGACCTCTAACTTTATCAACACTTTGTCCACAAGCATCATCAGTACCGTTCCCGGAGCTGTTGAGAGCCTTGAAGTGGGAGCTGCATGCTGCCAGAATGGCGCGGTGTGCGTGAAATTTGTGGCCTCCCACCTCCACTATACAGTCACACATTTGAGCATGGAGCCGCTGGAGGTTCAGCTGCTGGAAAATGTGCTGGAAGTGACCTGGAAAATCCATATTACAGTGTTCCCCCACTATATCGCAGATTTTTATTGAAACTTTTTTGTTTTGTTTTGTTTTATGTGTTTTTACAGTGTACAGACTAGTCTAAGTTGAGAGTTAGGCACTTTCAGTTTAGTACCACGTGCTGTAAAAGACTAAGAAAAAAAGAGATGTAGTGACGGAAATGCAGTGTCAATAAAATAATGAGGAGGCAGAGAAGCTAAAATATAAGATACCAGTAATAGTTGTTTCTACAGAGCTGATATATGCCAATTGTTTTTGGTGTATACTCTGTTTTTGTGTTGCTGCTACCTGTACATGTGTGTTAAAATAGCTTTTGCTTGAAGATTTTTGTAATTGCCCTAACGTTGGTGCTAATTTCCATTAGCCCATCTATGGCATTTTGCATTGTTCGCATAAAGCAAGAAGACTTTTTTGAGCAAATTATACGGTTTCATCGAACCATCTGGTGTTTAAATATACAACGACAAATTCTCTTTTATTGCCTACCCTTAGAATGTGTTCCTGCTCCGTGTTTTTAAACTTGTAGTTGTTAGGTCGTATATTATTGGCATAACATCAATGTTAGTTTCTGTTAGCCCGTGTGTCGAGTTTCACCTTATGTAAGCATTAAGCTTTCCTTGGACAAACTGTTATGTTTTGGTTGAACATTTTAGTGTATAAATGTCTGATTCTCTTTTATTTTGGGTGTCGGTTTTTACACGAAGCCAACTGAGTGACAATTGTGAGCGTGTGAGAACAGGCACTTCGGAATACTTTTTAAAGTGCGTTTTAATACATTCAATTTAAGTGTCTGGGAAGAGTAAAAGGGGCCCTGACACCAATGTTTATCTATTGCGGTTGGCACGTAAATGCATTCCTCGCATAAACGTGGTTACAGGTACACTGTATGCTAACGTGTACGGGGATGCTACTGGCGTTCTAGCAGGTCTGAAAAATGTCTGAAATGTGTGCTAAAACGGCATCAGAGTAACTCCATTCTGACCTCTGGCTCTCAGTCACGTCAGACGCGGACGTTCATTGTCTGCATCCGAGGCTCAAGCAGATGCTCTTTGTGGGGGAGATGCAGGGCTTCAAAGCCGATCGATACGCTTCTCAAGACATAGATCCGAAATTAATCGTTGTTTATTCTCGCTGCACAAAACGAGATCCAGGAATACCTCAAATTATTAATGGTTTGTCGGACAGTGTGCGAACGAAGCATTCCCTGACCATCCAACATGCGACAAACCCGGCATATTAATGCAACATTACCACCAACTGGTTATCTTGTGAAAGCGCAACAAACGTTCGCCGGAACAATCGCACGAGAACATGTCTTCCCACACGGACTGTTATTGCAGACACAAACCTTGGCATCAATTTGCAGCGATGGCTGATACCCAAGAAACCGTCCGTAAAAAACAGAAAATGTCCAAAGTTTGGGATCATTTCAGACTTAAACAATACAACATAGTGCAATGTGACCACTGCCAGGCAGAATTGGCGTTCCACAGCAGCACGTCTACAATGATTTCGCATTTGAACCGAAAGCACCCGGTCGTCGTTTCCAGCTCGACAAGCTTCGATGACACAAGGTAACGTAAACATTCATGTTATCTATTTTACTGTCACCTACGATCGCAAGTTAGCACGTAGCGTCTCTGTAACGGCCGCAACCTGATCTCGTTATGACTCTATTATGCTCAAATCAATCCAATATCTGATCATATTATCCCTTCGAGGGTCGCGGGCGTGCAGGAGCCTATCCAAACTGTCTTCGGGCACTCGGCGAGGTACAGCCGAAATGGTTGCCAGCCAATCACAGGGCACACATAGACAAGCAACCATTTACACCTAAGGGCAATTTAGAGTGATCAATTAACAATTAGCCTACCGTGCATGTTTTTGAATGTGGGAGGTAATCTTTGTACCCAGAGAAAACCCATGTAGGCATGGGGAGAACATACAAACTCCACACAGGAAGGCGTGAGCCTGGAATCGAACTCATGAACTCTTCACTGTGAGGGACATGCCTAACCAGTCATCCAACGTGCCGACACATGCTTCGATGTAGAAACAAATTTGCGGGAACTTATAAAAGTTTTAAAACAAAAGTGGCTGTCAGAACTGTAGTGTGTTTGTGTGTGTGTGTGTTTGTTAAACTAAAAAGATTCATTCACATGTCATGACACTGGAAACCATTTTGCAATTTTGGGGTGGCCTGTTTTATGTAGTTTTGGTGAAAACCGTTTAACCCCCTCTCCTTCTGTTCTCTGTTCCACTGCAATAACGCTGCTTTGTTCCCTGACAACCTTGCCAAAAATGCTTTAAATTTCTAATTGTTTGTGTTGGTCAAATGGGTAAGTCCCCCCCTTTGGTTATTTATTAGTAATGGCAGATGCATAAATGTATATTTCCAGGACGATGTTTACTTGGCTAGTTTAACATCACAGCATTTCTTATGCATATCAATAATTTTATCCCCCTCCCCCCAGCACATCACTTGGTCGCCCAGTTCCGTCATGCTCTATTAAAGAAGCTGCCTTGCTGACAGAGAGCATTTTGGACATGCTAGTCACTGATATGCGCCCATTATCCATGGTGGAGGACAAGGGATTTAGGAAGATGATTTCAACTTTCAACCCCAAGTACATCATACCCACAATAACTTATTTCACAAATATCATGGAGAAGAGGCACCAGGAAATGAGAGAGAAATTGAAAAATGTCCTCCAGGACACAGAGTGTGTTGTACTGACTACAGACATCTGGACAAGTGTGGCCACAGAGGCCTATCTTGGGGTGACCTGTCACTTCTTGGGGGAAGATTGGGAGATGAAGTCCCTCTACCTCACAACGATGCGTCTTGAAGAGAGGCACATGGCTGTCGACATTGCGGATTGGCTTGAGGAGACCGTTGCCAAGTTTCATATTCCATTGCTAAAGGTGAAGGCAGTTGTCCATGACAACGAGGCTAATGTAGTGGGTGCGGCAGGAATTTTGGAGGAGAGACACGGCTGGGCTACAGTGATATGCTCAGGGCACACTCTGAATTTAGTTGTTCAGAGCACGCTGAAAAATAAGGAAACCATTGCTAATTGTGTGGATTCGGCGAGATGCCTCGTTGAGCATTTTAAGAGAAGTGAATTAGCTTGTACCAAACTGAAAGAAAAGCAGCAACAAATGGGAATGCCACCACTGATGTTGATCCAGGATGTAAGTAGCCGCTGGAATAGTACGTATCACATGCTGTCTAGGCTTCTCGGACAACGATGGCCTGTGACCGCAGCGCTTTCCGATCCCGCAGTCACCAAACGGCACTACCTGGATCTAGAGCCGGAGCAGTGGAACCTGAGTGAGGAGCTGACTCAGATCCTCGGACCATTCGAAGGCGCAACAGAGTTTCTGAGCGGGGAGCAGTTTGTTACTCTCTCTGCTCTTCCACAGCTGGTGTACAACCTTAAGAAGTCAATACTGAGTTCAGCATTTAAAAATGCATCTGTCAGAGCCTTCCAGGCTCAAGTGGCGGAACAGATCACAGAGAGATGGCAAAAGCTGTTTTTATTTCAACCCGAAGCTCCCAACACTGTCCTCCTGGCTGCTGCTTTGGACCCAAGGTTTAGAAAACTGAAGTTCTTGCCTGCTGAAGATGTGTTTAAGGTCCAGTGTACAATCCAGTCCATGGCACTCGCTGTCAAAAAGGAAGCAAGACAGTCAAATCAAAGCAGGAGTGAAGCCACGGCCAAAACCAAAGACCGTTTAGCTACAAAATATGGATCTTTGCTCAAAAGTATTCTGGGATCATCATCAGACTCCAGCAGCAGTGAGGAAGAGGAGGATGAGGATGAGCAGCTTAGTCAAGCGGTGCAGAAGGAAGTCTTGCAGTATTTTGGAGAACAGCCAATCTCCAAGAAGGAGAATCCACTGCCATGGTGGAGATCAAACGCATTACGATATCCAACCTTGGCAAAGCTGGCCAAGTCCTTTTTGGCTATCCCAGCGACATCGACACCCTCCGAGCGATTGTTCTCTGCTGGGAACATCGCCTCCAAGCGGAGAGCGAGCCTCGGTTTTGAGCAAGTCGATATGTTGACTTTTCTCCATTGTAATCATATGCTCTTGTAAAGCAGTTACACAAATCCATCACCACACACACAATCCTACCTACCTCATCTATGTACCTATCGAAGTTTGTTTGGTGATCGAAACATCAATAAGCCTAAACAGCCTGGAATTCTAGTTTTTACAAATGAGTTTTAAATTTGAATGGTACAAGATATCTCAATATTTTTATTTACGTTTTTATCGTTGTTACAGATCCCAATTTTTTTGTATTGACTCTCCTGAAACTTTTTAGATGTCAGATGTCACAAATGCTTTGCTGAATCACCAATTCTTTAAATGTTTTAAATTGCTCATGTCAATTGACACTGTATATTGCATTTTTGAAACGTTTTATAAAAAGGTGTTCAAAACCAGTCTTCAATGTGGCACTCAAAAAAAAAAAAAAGTTTGATGTCCCAGTTTTAGAAACCATTTGACTTGTTGAATTTTTCTGTATTATTCAAATATATTGACATGGATATTCAGTATAAGCCACTGGCTCTTCAGAAATTAAACATTTCTAATACCTGTCTGTGACAACAGTACCATCCCTGATTTTTACTGTGCTACATGAAATTGAGAGGAGCTTCACATGGGAGAAACAAAATACACTGATCAACAGCACATTTTAATCAGTATTGCTTTTTTTTAACGCTATTGCAAACATGGCTTTACGTTTTTTCTAGCACATCAGTTTTCTGAAAGATTTTCATTTATTTTCCTTTCTAAGTTTCACCTATAAAAGCTTGCGCAGTCCGGATTTTAACATGCATTGACATTTATAGCTGCGATGTTTCAGGAAAAAAAGATCCACCTTTGGCTGAACCCAACCCTTCATTCATAAATACTACTTATTATATATAACAACCTGGTGTGGTAGTAAAAAAACAAAACTCAGGGCCAATTCGGAATCATGCGTCTCTGACAAAAATATTTTTAGTCAAACAAAATAACTAACCATATTAAACAAACACGACCGTGTCAACACCGAACACACATGACACCAGGTAATTCTAAACATTTAATCCAACATGCTGGTTTTTAATAACAGTGGCCATTCATGCTATTGCATCAGCACAATCAGTGTGTTTCACTGGCAATCTCCAGGGATGAAGGAACACAATGAAATTGAATGTTTTGCAAGTCGCGCAGCTGGACAGATGTTGGACAACCGCCACATATCGCGTTCCACAAAGCCTGTGACATCCTTGGCATGGAAAGAAGACGCCCCTCTCATATACTGTCCAGCTGTTTTAATACAAATGGAGCTGTGAATAAAGGAAGGTTTTTGATTAGTCAGCAACTCAATTTTGAGTTATAATTGTGATCCGCGCTCATAGCTATTTTCCAAACATGACACATTCTCTCAGGTCTCAACCATCCATAATGACGCCATTCATTTGCAGGCATCAGTCAGATCACGAGACAGACTTGTTAGTATTTGACCTATTATTTTTTAAAATTTCTTTTACAGTATTTTGCGACTTTAATCTACACAAACTTAACATGTTTAGAGTCTTGAATAATAATTTAGAAATGATCTTTAAATAAAAGGACATTGTTTCTCACTATTTAGCGACATTCCAACGTCACCTGTGTACTCACTGGCTCTCAGGAGAGCGACGTAAATGAGAAAGTTTCGTAAAGAAGAGACGACGTCTTGTCGCATTTTCTTCTTCATTTCTTCTGGGTCCATCTTAGGTCCGAGACCTTCCAGTTTGAACATTATAGCAGTCGATTAAATGAATTTGGTTCTCCGTTTCGCTTGCAACGCGAGGTTACTCCGTTTCAGGAGCATGGAACAAACAGTAACACCACGACCCGGAAATAAGCGCCGGAAGTAGTTTGTCGAGTATGGCGTCCTCGGAGAGACAAACTGCTAGGAGGCTTTTAAAAAAGGGGGCGGGGGAGGGGGGGAAAGCGAACGACGTAGTAGTGGTATGTACTTGGAGGAATTAAAATGCAGAGGCTGCAGAGATAAACAAATAGCATCTCTATTCCAAAATGTGTTGTTTTCGTTTAACACGAGGAAATGCAGCAGCCCGCTACAAATTAAATCGATTGATATGCATACTAGTAAAACACATTCTATTCAGGATTTTTTTTTTTGACCATGATTTTTTTGGTCTAAAAAGTCTGGAACATTTGTTTGATGGTACAGTCTTGTAATGGGCTATTGGGATAACACGCAAGTTATAATATGATAATAAAACAGTCTGCCATGGTCCCTTACCTCCGACATTGTTTTTGAAGGATTATACATACAGAAAAAAATAACACTGGACACCTACATTCACATTGCGAAAAAAATAGTAAAACGTGGAAAATAAACAACAGTCATTCTGAAAACCATCTGCGTTTTGTGACGTACTTCACTGATGCCGATGTATGTCGCTCTCTGACCTTGCAAAGGGAGGGGCGGGGTCCAGTGGGCAGACAACGGAGGAGTTGGGGCTGCGTGGTGGGGGAGGGATGGGTGACATGAGCGAGAGGGTGGGTGGGTCTATTTCTGAGCCCAGGGCCGAGGATTAAAGAGAGAAGCAGTCCCGGCACGATGACAGCATCCTGCATATAGACAGCACCCCACCACCACCCCACCATCATCCTCATCCGGGATCACGCTACGGATTTTTCACTTTCGGGGGAGAGACAATCGCTGTTTGTGTTCACATTCTCCGCATCGCCCCTCCATAGACTCCCGGTCTGCGCGCCTCCTCTTGAAAACCACGAGGTGAGTGAACAATATCCACGCACCGAGGCGCCCGATCGCTCGCCTTCCTCGCACCTTGCGTTCATTCCTGTCTTTTTCGTTTGAGATTTCTCGGCCGAATGAATAATTCAAATGACAGCGGTCCACGCAGCCCACGGACTGCACCCGCGTTCCCATTTGAGTGAGGCGATGGATATTTAAATCCGATTAAGAATATATATGGATCCAACAAAAGACTGACCTTTTCCCTTTGTTTCGTCTCTTGATTTGCGTGGCTGTTGAAACAGAATTTGACCATAGGGCAAGGGTGGATGCTTTCTGGAGGCATTAGGAGCAGTGTGTGACCACATGTATATTCACATATGGACATGGACATTTTGAATAAATATAGTTAAACCATTCAGCCGAGATATTGAGGACCCATTCTGAGTGCACAGTGAAAGCTCAATTGAATCTTGTGATTCATGATTATCCAAGGAGTGCAGCTAGTGAAGCACATATTATGAATGGGCGTAGGCGACTGGCAGTGCCTTGGGACAGTCATCTTTTTTTCTTTCCCTGTCCTCATGTGCTATGGGCAGAAGCAGGAGCCTTCTTCTTCTTCTTCTTCTTCTTCTTCTGCTGCAAGCCATGACATCATCACTCGACCGGGCCAGTGCATTTCGGTGTTCTGGAGCTTTGATTGAATACACGACCAATACACGACATGGTTTTAACATAATCTCAGGTCACACTTTCATTGACATCTCTGCTTTGGAGGCAGCAATGTCACACAAAAAAAAAACAAAAAAAAAAAAAGACTTTTTACTTTTTTTTTTAAAAGTTTGACCATATTACAGCGACACCTGTGAGGATAAACATTTCAGATGATGGATGGATATTACTATATTAGGCCGACATGTTATATTATTAGTATGGTATTCGTATTAATATTATGATTATTATAAAAACAATGATGTGCTAGCAAAAAAAACGGGCTGATTTTGAATCAGCGCAAAAAAAAAAAACTAGAAAGTTTACTTGCCTTTCCGATTAAAAAATTTAGTACAAATTTATTGACAAGGGTTGTCTGATAGAGTCACTTATGCTGTAGTGGTAGACTGTCCTGACTTGTGAACGGGCAGCGTGGGATCAGTTCCCACTCAGTGAAAGTGTAGATGTGGGTGTGAATGGTTGTCTGTCACAATATGTGCCCTGCGACGGACTGGTGACCAGTTCAGGGTGTCGTCTCCCTTTCTCCTGAAGTTAACTGGGATATGTTCCAGGACCCCCCCGACACTGTTCATAAGCGGTGTTGAAAATCTAACAGGTGAATCATCTCAACACTTTGACTATAATTGATAATAACATGAATCAAAAGTTACCATAGTGTACTTTTCCAACCGCTCTGCTTAACTCTACTTAATCTTCTCTGCATCCTCCTCGGCCGAAAATGACAGTCGTGTTGCAGCTGGCAATAGTGTCTGGTTTTGGCAGTCTCGAACTTGAGTCTTAAACTGGACAGTGATTTTTAAATTGCACCGGCAAATGAGTGCTTCTTTCATTTTAAGCAGCTGGCTAAAGTAAAGGCTCTCCTTTCTCAAGAGCACTTTGAAACAGTAATTCGTGACTTGGTCACCATCTCGGTTGGATTACTGTTTTACTGTAATTTATTGGTTTATTGTTTGTTGTACGAATTATTTTTGCTCCATGTACAGCACTTTGTATACAGCGGTGGTTGTTTTAAAGTGCTCTATAAATACATTGGAGTTGAGTTGAGTTTTAATCAGGATTCGGCTAAAATATGTCTTCTTCAACTATATTTATGTTCCTTATTAATACCCAAACCTCAAATTGTTAAATTCCTGGTTCATTCCCATGATTTCTAGTTCTTTTCCATAGAACGTTTTTCAACTGTTCTCATTTCCCAAATTTTGCATCCCTACTCTTACGATGTGTGGGGAAAAAAGTGGATCTTCTGTGTTTGGTTTAGGTGCGTGCTCTGGCCCTGCTGCAGGCGGCGTGTAGTGACTCAGGGATGTATATGTTATCCCATGTGATGGGACGTGCATGCTCTGAGCTCTTGCTGCCAGTTTAAGATTCACAAGGGGCAGAGCTCGCACATCAGCAAAGTCTTGATGCCTGCCTGCATTAGGCTCTGACTGCTTCGCTGACTGCTCCACTGTCCCACTTACCGCAGCCAGTCTGGCCGACCATGCTTTTCAGCTCTACTGAGTGTCTTCAGGGCAGTTACTGGGTTGGTATTCTTGGCCAACCGGTAATTTACTTGAGTCTTGTTGTTGTTGCTGTAGGATGTTGACTTGTTCATAGTGTAAATTAGGGCTACACAATATCGTCATCGCGATAATGACACAATCAATATGCGGATCGCAAAGACGTGCAATAAATTAATACAATCGTATGAAAATGCCTGATCTTATCTGACTTTGACCAATCAGATGCAACCTTAAATTGCCAACCGATCAGAGAACAGTATCTCCGGGTATTATAATGCTAAAAATACTTCAATACTTTAATAGACCATCAAAAATATTATAGTTTTAACCCTCCTTCATCCTTTCAAAACATTTCACCTTCTTCAAACACCTTTCAAAGTATTCCTGAGCATCCGTTCTCACTCTCGCTTTGTTGTTTTAGTCACTCATTTGAAGTTTACTGAAAAACTAACACAAAACAACTGACAGACCTCAACAAACTATTTTATAAACACCAAGATTTTTGACCAAACTATATAATTTCAAGTCCCAGGAGAACCCACGGTGACAAATATGTCACCTATAAATTCTGCTTCTCAAATACCACCCTTAAATTCCAAAGGGTCAATTTGGCCCTAATCCTAAATTAGGATTAAATCATTGAATTTTGAATTTTCCAAACAAGAAAGGGGTTCTTGGGTTCTCATGTAATGTGAAACGCTACAGAGGGGCTAACAGAAATGAGCGTAGATGTTACTGTCATTATTAACAATCAAACAACTGCTACTTTTAAACACACAAAGCAGCAAAACATAAAAACAAACCATACATCAATATTTACAGTATTCTATATTATATTTTCTCTGCCCTTGTGGGAACAATGTCCATTACTGGAGTTTAATCACGCTACATCTCTTGCATTAGACCTCAGCGTTTCCTGGCATTTACCGGCAAATTGTGGTACCACATTGAAGGCACACAGCTTCAAATGTGGACTCACCTGCGCGCAATGCAACCCATGGAGGGAAAAAAAATTGTCACACACACTCCAAAATCCTGTCAAAAGGTTTTTCAGGAGAGAGGAAGCTGCCATAACACTTGCTGTAGGTCTCCGACATTTTAGTACAGTGTAGTCAGTATTGTTTCCAGGTTGCTTGGATGGATGATGGTTGTATAGGAGGAGAAGTAGGGTACAAAACATAATAATAACAGACCATACACTACGTTGAAGAGGAACAGGAGGCATGACCTCATTGATGTGACAGCTCCATGGTGATGGCACAGTTGACCGGCAGCGGTGCCACAATGTAGGCCAATTCTATTTCGGAAAATATCGGACAAACAGTTATTAGAATGGAGCAGCTAAGACTCTCTGTTTAGCTTATGGAGATCTCCCTTTTTATTTCAATTGGAATGTTGAACCCTTTCAACCTTGTACCCTGATAACATGGTAAGCTGTCCACTGTAGTCACCGCTGTCCCTGAAAGGGTCATGATGAATACTTTGAAAAATGGGTCTACAGGACCCGTCATGACATTTCGGCACAAGTAGTCACACTTTTCATTTTATTGTTTTATATTTTGGGCCTGTAAGTGTTTTGTTTTGTTTTTTTAATTGTAATTATGGCTTTATTAGGTTGTTTAGGTAGGTTAGTGATGGACTCTGGACTTTGTACAAATTCATGTTGCCCTGGATTGGAACCTCTGCATTTTTTAATTTCACCTCAAAGCTTCAAAATGATTGAAATGATTGTACTTTAAGATAACGCTTTTGATATGCAGTTATTGAAGTGAGTCTCAGACACCAACAATATATCACGCTCTCACATGCAGCGAGACTTTCTCGGCTATCAAGATGTTCGTTCCTCTCTCTGGGCCATCGATAGCGACGTGTAGCACAACACAGTGCACTATTAATCTTCAAAAGGTTCATTATTTCGTGGTGCAGTGGGGAGTGCGAGCCCCGCCAAGTCGCTGATGAAAGAGCAAATGAAATGAGATGTGCACGGTGAGTTCAGCCTTCATAAGGCTAATGGAATGAGCTTGAACGGCTGCATGAAGAACAGCAGATGTGATGTTGTCTCGAATTCCAGTGGCAGGCAGGCATAGGATCATCCAGTTCAGGATTACAAGTTTCCTGTCCACGGGGGCAGCATTAGCTCTTGGCTTCCTGACTAGACGGTCACAGGTTCAAAACCTGCTGTAGGCAAACTCAGGGGTGATGGAGAGTGTGGGTGTTGTAATGCTAGTTCACTCACTAACGTGCCATTGAGCAAAGCATTGAATTCCCAATCTGTTCCGGGGTGTAACACAGTTGTAAAACATTTCCCTTTTGTGGAACCCATTAATGATTGTGTGTGAATTGTGATGACTGTGAAAGGAATGTAATAACAAATAGCAATGTACGTGTGCATGGTTGTGTGTGTGTGTGTGATATATACACTTATACACACACACACACACACACACACACACACACACACACACACACACACACACACACACACACACATTGTGTATGACCGGTTAGCACGCCCGCCTCACAGTACAGAGGTCCACAGTTTAGTTCTGGGCCCCGGCCTTCTTGTGTGGAGTTTGCATGTTCTCCCCCGGGCCTGTGTGGGTTTTCTCCGGGTAGTCCAGTTTCCTCCCACATTCCAAATACAGTACATGAACGATAGGTTGATTGAACACGTCTCCCTAGATGTGCTTGTGAGTGTGAATTGATGTTTGTCCATGTGTGCCCTGCGATTGGCTGTCAACCACTGGACGTTTTAGAGTCTTCGATGCATCTAACATGCATGCTTTTGGAATGTGGGAAGAAGCCAAAGTGTCCAGAGAAAAACCATACAAGCATGGAGAGCATGCAAACTCCACACTGGAAGGTTACAACTTTTGAACAATTTTCCTTGTTGCCAAACAGTTCTGGCTTCACGGTTAGACAACAAACTGTAGTCAGTTTTCCAGTTCATCAAATCACTGATCCTCTACTGCAGGGGTGCCCATTATGTCGATCGTGATCGACCAGTAGATCAGGGACTGGTCCCAAATCGATCCGAGGGGTGAAGAGGGAATAAAAACAAATTGTATCTCTG